>WURS02033091.1:0-11535 GCA_011762765.2 Rhinocypha anisoptera
ACGTGAGGCCCGGAGATGAGGAAGACGACCGCCGTGAGTTTTACCCCACCCCTCCACTCCCTTCTGTCCAGCACACATATTTATTTCTTTTTTTTCTCTCCCCCTATTGAGGGGGGGTTATCCTAAATTGGACCTCAGGAACTTGGATGAGGGGACCCATTTTTTCCTCTCCCGAAAAATCCTTTACATTACTCATCCTGTGAGTGATAGTGTTATAAAAAATCATTGGAATACGTCAAACACGGACATATATTGATACTCTATAATACAAGCCTTAGGGAGTAACTCTTTAACAAGTCGAAGATAATTTGAAAAAGTTCAGTTTTCGGTCATTTTTCAACTAAACGCGATAGTTTTATTATCTTTTGATTTCTTACGAAACCCGCTGGTATTTATTTTTCTTGGTGCTTGACATCAATATTTAAAAGTGATAAAGTTAGTTTCAACTGAGCAATTTAATTGTCATCATTCTTCACCCTGTGACAAGTAGCATTTTTAAGTTTGGCGGCGATGCGATCATTCTGAGGGCGGTCGCATTTTTTGTCTGGTTTGACATACTTATTGATGGAAAAAAGACAAACGTGAAGCACGAAACCGTGAATCTTATGGTTAGACATTGTAATCCCCGAGGGGAATTTATTTTACACTACGTGCAATTCACAATAAGCGTTCAAATTTAAAAGATTTGGTTGGAAAAAACAATGTAAAAAAGTATTTGATCATTAATGAGAACTTACGATAGTACTGTATGTATTTAAGTTTTCTATAAGAAAAGTTGTTGGTTGATGATAAGATGATGGTTAAGTCTTAAATAAAGACCAAAGAAAGGTTACAATGTAAATATTTTAAGGCCTCTGTTTACTTGAATAAATATTGTTTTCAGAGTACGAATGATATGATTTCTTCCATACTGACATTTTGTTTACTTCTATTCAAAATCGAGGGAAGCTAGACTGCATTAACGATGATTTTCCGCTGCCTTATGTTTCATTACATCGTATTCTTCCCACAGCCGAGTGTGCAGTTGGAGATTGGTCAAAATGGAGTGCATGCTCGGTGACATGTGGACGTGGGATGAAGAACAGGCAGCGCTATTACCTCAACGTCCTCGAAGCTCAGATGGCTGAGTGCACCCAGAAGCTCTCGGAGACCATGACCTGCCTTGGGAAACTTCACCACTGCGAGTGAGTACTAGTTTGAAACATGTGTCTCATGAAATGTTCATGGGAATTTTTTTTCTGTTACAAACAATGAAATCACCATTACTATCTGCTCTCCACGAATAGTGGACACACTTGTTTAGGTAGGTCTGTTGTGTGTGGACAGTATAAAAAAAGTCTTAGGTACTGGCTTTATTTTAAACCCAGAAATCTTTATTTCTTTCATGGGAAGTAAACAATATTTTCCTGTGAAATATTTTACAACTCACAACTTGTTAATAGGAAACAAATTTATATAAAATAGTAAAGCTTGTATATTTTGATGTAGTTCTTTCATATGCCTCAAGAGTTGAACATTATTCATCAAAACATAGATTTTTGACAAATCAATGGTCCTTTCACATGTGGCTGCTATGGTCTGGATCAGGGGTAGGCAACTTTTTGCTGTGTGCACACTTAAGGTTTCAAATCATTCAGAGTGCCAACAGCAAACGCATTTTTACACAATTCAAGGTCAATATACTTGTTCTACAACTTTTTGTATTTTATATGCTAATATATAGTGATATACAATAATACGTAAAGTTGTAAACCACATTAAAAGAAATAGTGTTCTTTACAAGATTAAAAAAAATTAAATTGATACGTAAAACTTGGAGCTTATGCGTGCCGTTGGAAATTGGTTGGCGTGCCAAGTGTGGAACGCGTGCCGTAGGTTACCGATCCCTGTACTAACGGATGATTACAATTCTCTATTCTTCGCGTTGCAGATAGTTTGTGATAGTATTCTGGGACCGGGATCACAAAGGCGACTTCTGGATTCTCCCATTTGAAAATCCTCAACGTAGCAGTAGTTGTTTTTGTGGCTTTGGGTGCGTCGACAGCTGCGGTCATTTTGTACCGCTTTCACACATTTAAAATCATGGGGCATATTTACCCCCCACAGCTAAATGAATAAAACATTCACAATTCAGAGTTTAAATAAATATAATAAATAAACTCAGAATTAAAAACAAGACGGACATTTTTAAAAACAGTCAAATATAAGGGAATAACCTCAGGGTAAAACCTTAACGGGGCCATACAAGTACACCAATTTCCAACACAAATAATAAACGGCACGTGACTTGACCGCGCATACTTAAAAATTTAAATCTATATTATCATGCGCATTCTTAGTGTCCCTGTTTAGCAGAAGATACGCCCCTTCGGTGAGGTACGTTGAACGTATCTTGCCAACTCCCGAGGTAAAAACAAAAAGAAGCCGGCTCCACGCAGAGTAGCCGGGATGCAAGTGAATCGAATCGAAATCATGAGAGAAGCGAAGGCATAAGTGATACGGAGGTGGGTACCTTATACGGCCTTTATAATGTCTCCAGCCGGTAAAACCTAATGAGAGTCTTACACATAATGGCACTTTCTCACGTTCTTTCCTCCCCCCTCCAGGGCCTTATCGATTCGCCCACGCCGCTCACCCTCCTCCGCCCCCCGAGCCACCTTATGAAACCACTACCCACTCACCCACCTCTCAGCCGCCTCCTCACCCCCGCACTTCCTCGCCCAGCCTCTCGAGTTTCAACCGCTTAAAAACTTGATTTCTGTCGTTAAGAGGCAGGGCCTTGGAAGAGGGAGCAGGGAAGGAGAAAGGCAGGCAGGGTGGTGGTGGGCGGGCACGGAACCATCTCGAAATAATAGAGCTCTCTCCCTAGCGAAGTCACCCAGCCGATAAATCCAGCGCCCGCAAGAAGAGTCGAGAGTTCGCAAATTCTATGGAAAATTTTTAGAGACGAATTTCTAACTTCTATGGAAATTTTTAGAGACGAATTTCTAACTTCGTCAGGGTGAAAATTCTTCATTTCCGAAATTTGATTTTTTCCCCCCCGGTTGTTCCCCGATGGAATACTTTGTTAACTTCCCCAATTAAAACGCGAGTCAAGAGGAATTCCTAATACTACGAAGCATTCTGCCGTGCGGATGTGAATGATATACTTGCGCGTTCAGAGTACCTATGTACCGTGTCCCATGCGTAAAATGTAACGCGATATTCTCCGATCCACGTGACGAAATGAGGCAACATAAACAATTGTGAACTTGGAATGAGACGTTCCCAAAGAAGAATTTCGAGAGCGTCACGGTGTAATAACGGCAGCTTTGCGTCCTCGGTGGATATTAATTACGTTTACCGGAAAAAAAACTAATAAAGGAAAGCATCATCCCGTCAAATGACAGCTATTACCCCGGTCTCCGGAGCGTGAAATGACTTCAAATTGAGATTAATAACGAGGAGGGAAAAAAGAGCGGCGACCGTTGCTGTTTCGCAAAAACTTCACGTACAATGGACTTGATCTTCGAGCAAGTGATATTGGACGCCTAAGATGACAGCGACGCGATGAACAGAGTAGAGTACTCTCCTTCAACAGATGAAAAAATTTCACGCTAGAACGTGACACAATTAAACCAGCTGACTGGACATCATTTTTCCCTACGAAAAATAAATTCATTCTGTTGTAGGGCAAGGGCACATGTGTAATATGGTTACAACAGCAGGGAAACTGCCTACCCGATCAATTTTTACCCTCCTATATGATTAATTGATAATTAATTATAATAAGTAATTAATCATTATTATTTAAATAAAATATATATATTATAAAAATTTTTATGGTACATCAAAATTTAATAATATAATAATAAAATATATAAGTAAAATACAATAAATAATTTATAATAAAAATAAAATAAATATAATTATATTAAATAATTATTGTGCCATTATATGTAATAATCATTAAAATATTTTAATAATTAATTGCTAAATAATATTAAAGCAATTAATAATTGCTTATATTTTGTGGCTTCGTTTTGCGGTTTGTTTCTTAATGGGTAGTCATTTACCGCCAGTTATAAAGCGAAGGTTAAACGAATGTTGTAAAACCAAAACAAGACATGGTTTTCTCTTGCCTTGTAGGGTATGAAATGTTTGCCTTCGGAAAAATAAACCAATAGATACATAAATTAATTATAAATTACGAGAGTTGACGTAATGACGTGACGAGGTTGAGAGTATTATCAGATATGGGCTAACAACATGGGGCTCAAGTGGAGTAACAATTATGAATAAATTAGTAAGAAAACAAAAAAGGTTTTTAAGTAAAATGCTGTTGGGCGAAGGAGGGAATATTAACACCCCAATAGAAGGAAATTATTTTAAGAAGCTGCTATTACTACCTTTAGATGGATTATTCACCTATGTAATCATATTGAATAACTATTTTAACAAAAAATACAAGAAATTAGATACACAGATAGGGCAGTTCACCCTCCGTGACAGCACAAAATATATAATTAGACGGTCATATACCAACCAGGGGAAAAAAAACTGGATAATATGGTACCACATAATTTGAATAATTTATCAAGGTATCTAAAAAACCTTTATTATATGAATGAGGAGAAAAGAAAGGTAATTTTTTTCTATTTGATACTTGGTAATGAGATATGCAAATCTGTATATGTAAAATGCATATATAATACTATGTATAGGAAATAATAAATGTAAAAAAGAGAAACCACACTCAGAGCAATATGACGTATATCACTGGACATCTGCTGACAAGCCTTATTTGGCTTAGCAGGGCATAATAGAAAAAACAAAAATAAGTGATGATATTGTTTAAATCAACAAAGAATGTTATATAAATGGTATGCACTATTTTGTGTGTGACTATGTTATAACAAATGAGTATACACCATTTTTTATGTACTATTTAAAAAAATTATATTTGTTATTGTATTATTATTTTATTACTATTGTATTAAAAAGCAGTATAAATTTTTTAAATTGTAAAATTAATTGATGATATGGTTTAAATCAACAAGGAGTATTACATAAAATCATAGACTAAAGAATACTAGTATTCTTTAGTCTATGATAAAATGTATGTACTATCTTATGTGTGACTATATTACAATATTATATGATTATGTACCATTTTTATGTACTATAAAAAAGAATTTTTATTTAATTATTATTGTATTAAAATCATATTATTTAAAAAAAATGAAGATACGAAATAAAAGTACAATATAAATTGAACATTATAATAAACCTAGCTGGAACCCAAAAAGATAGAAGGAAATTTGATAGAAATGTATCTGAGATATGAGAGAGTATTGCAGTGTTAAAAATATGCAAAATTTAGTTTTTAGCAAAGTTTTTTTTCTGTTGACGGTTATAGCAAAACTATAAATGTATACAGAGAAAAGTGACCGAAATACTATAGTTTGGCATCAGGACTATCTGATGGGGACAAAAAGAAAAACTGACCGGCGATTACTATTTGCTATTTATTGGGATATTTTAAAATTTTTTCACATTTGCATCAGTAGATATTTATACAATCATAACCGCTTCAAACAGCAATAGAATTATTTTATTAAATTTTTCATGTACTCGTACCAGTAGATGAAAATTATGTCTAAATGGCCAATTGCGCCAAAGACTATAAATTATTGCAATTATTAGATTTCCCTTACGTATATTTATTGAATTCCAAGTTCAAATTTTTCTACATAGGTATTAACTATAAGGCGAGAACCTGACCGGCGATTACTATTTCCTAGTTATTTGAATATTGTTAAGTTTTGCGCATTTGTATTAGTAGATATTTTTACAATTATATCCACCTCAAAAAGCAATAGAAATACAATCACTATATTTGTTTATAGGGTGCATCGACGGATATGGTCAGTTAGCAGCTCTTCACATTATAGAAAAAATCCATTTGGACAACACAACACCCATGCCCTGGGCGGGGCTGGAACCCGCGACCTTTGGATTAACTGGCCATAAATATTCTTGCTATTTTAGCATTTTTGACTCTGGGAGGCGTTTGGGAAAGAAGTTAGCTCTCCTGAGTACTCAATTGTATGAATGAATTATTTCTCACTTTTTATTCTCACTCACTATGTTTATTATCACTCGATTAGAACCGAATCGGTATTTTCCTTACCACTAAAGTCTATTTAAACTACTGTGTAGACAGCAAGTCGCCAATATCACCAATTAATGCACGGAGAGAAAATGAGGTTTCTGAAATTGTCTCGGGAAGCGACACCAGTACCATCTTCGCAAGTCAAGAACGAAATATCTTACTCTCATCCTACAATCAAGTTTCCAACAAATTTGACCATGTGTCATTTGATGTATTGTTTGAACCAAGATGTGATGATTCAACTAAAATGCTGAAAGAACCAAATTATGTAGCGGTTTTTAAATACCGCTTTTAATTATCTTTCCAGTTCAGCAGATGCGACGTAATTACCCGTGTCATAACCACAGCATTCATTTTCGCCAGGGGCCTATTTCAAAACCTGTCCTGTGTTCTCGCTGAAAGCCGCGATCGATTTATCCCAAAACGTCAGAACCTTTGGGATACCGAAAAATAATTCATAAGAGAAGGTGATTGATTTTTTCACCGATGGGAACCTAATTGCCATCCCCAATATCCAAGCGAGAAACGAGAATGGACCGGTTGGATATAATAAATTATTTAAATTACGTAATCACATCATACACTGGAAATTAATTAATAAATTCTTATGAGTAATGGAGCACAGAGCGAATTTACTATGGATCACAATTTCATGGATCCCTGAACCCGTGAAGTGGCGGCGTTTGGGTTGACCGGACGGAACACTCATCCTACATACACATCAGCCTTGTCAAGAAAACTGCCGAAATAGGTCAATAAATGAGAACTGACTGAAGTGATTCATTCGATGCGCAATTAAAAAGATAAAAATTACAAGATATTTTTTTAAATGGCACTATCCAGCGGGGAAGCTCGTCCTGCATCCAGCATCGAGGAAAGATGAAAGAGACGAAGAAAAATAAAATACATGAAGATCAGGTGCCGGAGCATTTAGGGTATCCACCGCTTGCACGGGTGGTAGAATGACTTACTTTCTCCGCGACAAGATTTTCCACGGAAGGGTAACAACATAATTGCCTCCATAAATAACTCTAACGACGGCATTTCCCATGCAGCGTCTCCTTTCAAGGGGAGCGGCGAGCATCTAGTTTGGAAGGACGTCGAGGGACGTGAGTATTTGATCTGCCAGAGCAAAAAGAATTCTCGCTCCCATGACGAGTCTTCGTGAGAAGCCGACGAGGAGGAAACAATAGGCATTCTCCGGCGAGGGAACGTGGGAAACACGCACTGTTTGGGTGGAATCTCCAACACTCCATCCGTGAACACGCGTGGCCAAAAAACAGCGGCGTTTAATCAATTCTCTCCGGTTAAAGATTACAAGATGATGACGACGATGATTGTCGTCTAAAGAGAGTATTTCACCCGAACCCGATTTGGGAGTGGAACACTTCCACATGGCAATTATTTTTGCATTCATCCAGACGATTCCACCGTTCGACAACTAAAAGGTTTTGGCGGAAATGTTTTAGAGGAACTGATGAATGGAACCAACGATTCTCCGATGTTTTTTTTCTTCCAAATAACTTCTCCCGATTATTCTGGGGTCGTTTTATTAAATGGTTTTGGCATATATTTTAATGACCGCGTGTCCTTGATGACGCCATCCATTCAGGAAATAACAATTTTCGGAAAAACACAACGCCCGTGTCCTGGGGAGAATCGAAACCGCGACCTTCGAGTTAACCAATGACTTTTTTTGTGGAAAAGTGGTACATCTTCTTTTGATAATACAACGACTAACCCCAACCCTAGCAACTCGACTAACCAAAGATTCTTTAAAATCCTTCCGAAATTGCTTTGTACAATCTGAATCGCAAGCGAAGGACGAATGTGAATGATATTAAGAGTATACAATTTGCCCATATACGTGTAAGCACCTAGGGAAATCTTACGAAAGCTAGGGTGTACTATGAAAAACTAATGATTGTGAAATAGGAATTTCGAAGAAGATTTCTAGGTCAAGGCGACGAAACCATTGATAAGAAACTTGAGTCCCAACGGATAGTATGCCTAAAAAGTGATAAAAAAGAGATTATTACTATGGCACGTATTTCTCCAGTTTCTGAGGAGTAAATCTCACTGATAAAACACAATAAGGATACAAATAAATAGGGACAAAGATTACATAATAAACTGACGTGTCACACCAGTAATATTTCCTAACAGTTTGAGCGTACCTTCCAAAAGACCATTTTGCTATCACGTTTACACAGAAAATGATTTAACAGTTAGCTATAGGAGTCTCTTATGAGGAATATGGAAAGTTTTACTCGGTTAAAAAGTTTCCTTCAGATTTAAGTGCACATGCACGGAGACCGATATAAGCTGAACAAATCGCAAGTACTATATGAAAAACATAAACGTGAAAAATCACAGAAACAAGGATTTTTACTCCATTCAAGCGCAGCCCAATGCATTGAAGCTAAAACACCGGATTCTATTGAAGTCTTAAATTACTGTATATTTAATATCCTGTGAAACTCATTAAGCATTTCCTTTCCAACCTATTTACATTTAACGCTATATGAATAATCAACTATTGGAATAAAAGAAAAAAACGTGAAGGAAACTAGATTAGAAAACTGGTTTGAATTCAGCGTAGTAGGTTAAGGGTAAAAGAGGAACAACAACGCCAACTGAAACCCAAAGTTTCGAAAGTCTGTTTCGTATTTCAAAACG
The DNA here is from genome assembly GCA_011762765.2 of Rhinocypha anisoptera. NCBI lineage: Eukaryota > Metazoa > Arthropoda > Insecta > Odonata > Chlorocyphidae > Rhinocypha > Rhinocypha anisoptera. The sequence goes on from WURS02033091.1 coordinate 8,834, forward strand.
AAGGTTAGTAAAGTGACAGAGTGACCTGGCCTTTACTTATAATCTGACGGCATATCCAAACTACGCATAATACATGCGTAAATAGAAAATGCATAAATTTGTGCCGACTGATCGCATTGCAATGTACACAGAAAAAATAAAGAGGAAGAGAAAGATAAAACCAAAAAATTCACGGGTTACACACATTTCATTGAGATTACAAAAGGGGATATGAAGTCTGGGAAATAAACTTTACTAATGATAACCCATGTGGTTTACTCAAAAAGGAAACAAAACATAATTCTTGCCATACACTCGTTTGTTATCCACATTTCCAGCCAAATCTGGAAATTATTCACGTTTTAATTCTAACCACCAACAATAGTTTATGAACAGGGACTGCGATTTTCAAGGCTTGCATTGCTAAGGCCTTCTTGAAAATGTCAATGTAATTTATTTAACCCGCTATGGGAGGTGAGATGTGATGGAAACGATCCGTATTCAAATAAATGAGGGCAATTCGCAATTTTCACTTTAAAAAAAACTTCCTCTTTATTCCCGACATGTTTCGGTGTACTACACCATTATCAAGTGTTGATAATGATATAAAGACTTGATAATGGCGTAGTACACCAATACAAGTCTGGAATAACGAACAAGTTTTTTGTAAAGTGGAAAATGCAAATTGTCCTCATTTATTTGATTACGGATCGTTTCCATCACATCTCACCTGGCTCTGTAAAGGGTTTCCTCTTTTTTTGATCCTGCAATCCTTTATGTGGTTAGAAGAGAGCATGTAAATTCACCTGACTTAGGCTGGCAATATGAATTCCAAGCATTTACGCCAGGTTAAGGATATAAATCCTTTCTTTCGTCCATTGTGCCTCGATCGCCGCTCGCGAAATCTCACTCGCCGACACTCATGTAGCATGCTCGGTTGTAAAAAAATTTACTGCCCCATCGACGACCACGTCAGGCACGGAAAGAAGGACGATGAATCTGGCCTTTTATTGAATCCGGATGCATCGTCGCCTCGTCAACCTCCTGAATGAGATTCCGGCCTTCGCCGTCCTCCTCCCTCCCCCCAGCGTGAGCTTTCTGGGTCGCTCGCTGCTATATTAACATGTTGATATCTGTATTTCGGGAGAGCGGGTGCTGTCGCCGAGGACCCTATTGTCCGCCCGACCGCGGTGGAGGGGCGCTGTACGGGTGGAGGGTTGGAGGACAATGGCTCGAAGAGGGTGGGGGGGAAAGAACACACCTCGTGGATCAGATATGGAACCGACATTTGAACCGCTCGTTCGAGAGTGCCTCGTTGCCACCAGAGGGTGCCGGACTGAAAGGGTTGAAATATCCGACTGCCAGGCGGGCTCTGGGACGGAATCACTCGTCAAAATCCGTGTGTGGGCGAGGGGGAGTGAGAGAATGTAGTGGCGCGCCGACGTGGGAGGGTGAAGATATAGCGCCTCGCTGAATTCGCCTCCCCCCCCACATCACAATTGAATTGATCCCCACGGGGGAAATAAAATATCAGCGGCGACGCACACAACTGTGTCCCGGGAAAATGAATAACCGCCCCTTGGCACAAGGCGTGGATCGAGTGCCACGTGCTACTAGTATAGTCCGACCACATGAATATGGTCCTTCTCGGTGAACGGTGGGTGGAACTACGACCACCCATCCCCTCTACCGACCTTACCTCCCTTTCTTCACTCTCTCTCACTCACACACTGGAGGAGAGGCTAACAGTGTTGCCAGTTTTCCTCACACCGGTTGAGGGAAATTAATGTAAGATATTAAAAAAATAAACTTCTTTATTGGCATGTCTAACATGGGAAAAAAACATATAACTGCCTATGTTAACAAACGTCTACGTCTACGAAATACCCTGCAAGCCGCCGCAAGGACGCGTGGCAGGGGGTGAGTGAGCCATCACCAGGCATACATTCCCACATCCATATATTAGATATAATGCACATTCAGAGAAACTAATTACATGCAAAAATTTCAATGACAAAAGAAAATTCATGTTATGCGGCAACAAAATTAATGGACATTTATATATAAAAATATGGAAGATAACATACATATACACAAGCTAGCCTAGCTATTATCTGCGAGCGTGTGGTGAAATTTATTTCGCCATATTTCCTACGGGGGGAACACCAGCGGAGGGAAATTAATATAATATATATTAATGTTAATAAACTTCTTTATTGGAATGTTTAACATGGGAAATAACATATAACTCCCTATATTAACAAACAAACAAACTCGCAAAACCGAGAAAGAACCGAAACGACAAGAGGCAACAACGATGACGTGATGCTGGTAGGGAAGGGAAGGAGCCTGGAGTAGGGGTAGCCGAGAACAGAGAGAGGGGGTGCGCAGAAATTTTCTCTCAGGACCATTTCATCGCGGTCGGACTCTAAATATGTACTTGAAAACCACGGTGACGTCACCAGTATTGAACAACTGGGGTGTCCCCCACCAAAGGAAGGCAAAACACGCGTCCCGAACTAGGAGCGGTGATGGCTCGATGAAGAACATGAGAACGGTCGTCGGCAGGGTCCAGAAAAGGTGAAGTATGAGGGTGGCGAGCGGAGGTGGGAGAGAAACAAAGGGCGAAAAGAAGTGAAAATGGACCAAGAATAAAGAGCGGGGGGGGGGGGGGGAAGAGAGAAAAGGGCGGTGGCGGGGGGGGTTGAGGGGGGGGGTAGATC
>WURS02033102.1:0-11534 GCA_011762765.2 Rhinocypha anisoptera
CTGTGTCTCTATACGTTCCACTAGTGTTCGAACCAATATTATTCACATTGTGAACCTTTTCGAAGTGATTATATATACATATGTATATACATATATATACAGATATATTCCACTGATTTCCTCCTCCGCATTACAATCTTGCTCACGAATAACGCCTTCTCCTTCAACAGTAGTAATCATCTACTGATAAATGGAATGGTCATAGCCACCAGCATAGACCAATCATTTTATGTGTGGAATTGTATAATCTTAGCTCACATTTTAGGAACTAACACCTATTCTATGGATCCGCATCATAGAAAAATCTTTCTCCTTTAACCTCATGATCTTTCCTCATTTATCCCCACCCTTAATTACTCCTCCTTATTTTTCTTCACATCGTAATTTACCGACTTGAGTATCACTTTCATAAACATTTACATAAGTTTTAACAATACAATCAATAATTTGGTCACATGAGACTCTCAAATCCACAGTAATAGATCTACTTCAGCAGCTTCATTTTGTCATCTTCACATTTCCGAACGCTCAATTACCATCTCCTACTCAGTCCTCGGCCATCGCAGTTGTAATATCTCCTCTTCCCTAAACAGTTACCTAGACATTCCCCGGCCCTCCCTAAAAAAGAGTCCTGGCCATCGCTAATAAAAAACTCCTCTACCCAAAAATTAGACCAACCATCACGAAATGGACAGCACGCCCTTACGCGAATTAGACCGACGGTCCCAACTACTTTATCTAATTTTGTTCTCGGGTCCACAATATCCGACACGTCCTCAACAACTTCTTACCGATTTTGCGTAGTAATGATTCCATGACATTCCTCTTCCACTCTTGTCACCTCCGAATTCCCCCGACAACCTGCGCGATTTTTTCAAATCCTCCAAATCCCTGACACAGCCTTTCATTTCCTCTCCACTTAACTTCTCATTTTTACTCCCTCATGACATTTAAGACAACTAGTAGAAAACTTTTCCAAGGAAATATATTCCACCCATCCATTTTAGCACAAAGAAATATACACATTTCAAGGACCCTCAAATATTGTTTCTGTAGCTATTTACTCTTTCTGAATACCAGTATTAGTTTAAAATCTAAATAATTTTATGTCTCCGAGATTTCATGGAGTTCGGAAAGTACTATAAGGTCCAAGTAATCTATAAATTTTTTTAAATCTTAGACCGCGATAATTTCCGCTACAAAAAACAGAAGGTGACAGTGGAGGAGGCCATTTAAAAGACGGTACGAGTGCAAAACACGATGTGGAGAGATTTCAGCACGATCTCTCTCGTGAGAAGCGATCCACTTTCCGCGTGTGTGAGGCAACGAATGGGAAGCGAGTCGCGTTATGCATAAACAAGGCTGAATACTCGCAGCATTCACTCCGAGAGTTAGTTCTCTTTGCTAATCCGCTTCTTTCTGTTCATAACCACTTTATGGCTCATTCATATAGGTGTCGTTTCTAAATCGCATATCTAGCTAGTACAAACTCAACTGAATCGTGTTGGACATTTGCCATTTGGACCCATTTAAAAAATATTAGTAGGGGATGGGAATTCTTTTGTAGTAGCTATTAAGAGTATATTCGCTTTAAATATTTGTTTTTTGTAACTGAGATTATGAGTTCCAAATCCGTGATTATATATACCGCATGTGTGTTTACAAAGTGTAGGTATATAATTTTTACATTTCCATTAGTGTTAATATTTGCAAGAAAATTTTGCGTAGATTTATTGATTCGGTTTATTGTGTTGCTTAAAAAATGTCTCTAAAGCATCACCCTAACGTTTCCAATATTCTCCAGAAAGTTTTTCATTCATGTGAAATTTGTATCGGCTTAAGAATATTTGATGAAACAACCCAGTATCATCTATCATGTATTTTGTATCATTTCTCAGGTTACGTGTTAGTGCTATTTCTATACGCTTTTTTTATCATGAATATTTCTCAAGAATACAAAATTTAGCACTTAGAATTTTCGACATTAAAATATTTTATTAATTGTTGGCATTGAAACTTGAATCTGGATTGTTCTTGAGGAAACCCAATGCAGAGATAGGTAATAGGAAATATTTAGCAGAGCGCTGTCATCATCACAAAAATCACAAAGACAGTTGTTAATTTCGATACTGAGAATTGAAGGCCATTGAATTGTCCTTTGTCAGGATGATCATCGTTTTTCTTACTACCATAACTATCTACTCATCCGAGTGTGTCATATGAATTTTTATTTTCAGTTACCCTCTCAATAGTTTTTTTTTTCATCTTAGAAGCTGCATTGCGTTCCTTTGACACCCTTCCACGTTAATGTAATCATTCCAATATTATTTTTGAGTTCGTCTTGTTGTCGAGAAAAGGTTTTTAAGTAAATTTGCACTAGTAATAATTAGCAGTAATAGTAGCAATAATTATACTTATTATTGTATTGTCGCCTTTGTCTTTCAATAACTCTCCTTAGCATGATCACAAAGACACGATATTCCACACTTTCATCTCTAAAATGTAACTGTGTGTGTGTATATATATATATATATATGTATAACCACATACAAACACACCCAGGTATATTTTACAGATGACGGAGATACAAGCATAATGCGGTTAGGAAAAATGAAATAGAAAACGGAAATGCAAACCAATTAACTATGAAGAAACACAATATTCTTAGGAATAATGGTTAATGACCGTCAAAGGCGGTGGTGACCTTTTCATTAAAGATCCATTGTCTATTCACCGCGCCGAGCTTCCCCGCCTCGAGGCTCTTCTTCTCTTTCCCCTGCCTTGCTCATTCCATTTACCTCAGCCCCTGATCTCCCTCCTCTCGCTCATCCCTTATACACACCTACATGTATCTGCTTAACACCTGCCCCTCTTCCTGCCTTACTCCTTTTGTTGATTCAGTCGGGGTCACAAACGAAGGTCCTTTGCGGTCGAAGAGATATTTCGTTTCTGAAAAATCTTGACGTAGCAATTGTGGTATTCCGATACATTTAGATAAATCAATGGAATTGAACAATCCCATTGATAACTAAATATGTCCACACCATAGGATCCCTTTAGTAATTACGCATTTTGCTTCGTTACAAGTATTCTGATATGAGTAAAGTTTACAATGGCCTTGAATATTCTACGTGTTTGACTCTCTTTTGCACATTTCTCATGATTTTATCACAATATTTGTACCAAAATTAAATGACGGTGGAAGCTAAAGAAAGAGATTTATTAAAAGTTTAAAAATATGAATTGTTAATGTATTTAATTCATGAAAATACTTGCTTGGGGGAATTGTCTTTTTATCATCGTAAGTAAAACTTTGAGAAATGAAAGCTAATCTGGAATATGTTATATTTTAAATAAAAATTTAATTTAAAAATGTTTTCATATTAGTGTTAAGAACTCGCGTCCAACTTTTGCTCTGCAATAGAAGTCCTGGGTACTAAATTATGACGCGTTCAGACATGCTTGGTCTTCATGTTGTTAGTATTACGTTCAGTACTGAGTAATATTTAATAAACTTATTCATTAATCAGCAACTTTCTTAAATTTTACGTAAAAAGGGTTATGATGAAGTATTTCATAAAAGTCATTACTTTAAGATATAAAATTCAACATTTTGTTAATGAAAAGAGAAAATTTCATGATTTTCTCCTAATAATTTTTTCAATCAATACAGACACCCTGATGTTGATTATTAATATTGATTATTAATTGTACATGAACAAGCTAGGGATTGGTTTTTCCTTATCGAAATATCTTCGCTATCTGAGTTTCGAACGTCGTAATTCTTTTATTGAAGAAGCTGAAGTATTCGATACATATATTAAAATTTTTTTAGTGCTCATTTTTAAAATTATTGGGTATTCTCCTGAGTTATGATTGGTTATGAGTATAAATTTCCTTTCAGTTTTATTAACATTTATAATTCCATATGCGCTCTCGCAGAAATCATCTATTGTCCCTTTTACTATTGGTGTAAATTAAAAAATTATTTAAGAGTGTTACCTAATAAAGTTGATAAATCAACTGACATCAAATTGACTGATAGTAGCTTCTTGTAAACATAAGTAAACGCATAAAACTAACCTCGGTTGCGGCGGGGTAACGTCCTCGGCTACATATCCGAAGGTCCCGTGTTCAAAACCCTAATATATGGGTTTTCAACTACCTAGGCACTGGATGCATGTTCACCATACTTTGTTACCTTTTTCCACCGTAATTAGATCACTGATGTGCGTGTTACTAAAAATATCACAATTATGATTTGTTTTTTTCCATGCTCAGCTTCAGAAAGCCATAATTTTCCGTCTTGGTGGTGAATAGTTCTGAATTGTTGGTGTTTTGAATATTTATAACATGAAAGGTATCCGATTGGTACAATAAAATCCGTTTTTATATCATTCTTACTTCTAAAACGTGAAATTCTATAGTATCATATCAAATAATAAACAGTAAATATTTCCGAAGCTTCATAAATGATTTAAGTTAACACACGTGCGCACATAAAAACTTTTCATGGCTGCTGTATATAGTCAAATGGAACGTGCAAACTTCTCATTCGGTTATTCTCTGTGGCCATTTCCCATATTCTGCAGCTCAGTAAATTGTAATAGGGTGATGCAATGCCGAAACCGGGTCGTTTAAGCACTACGTTTCTCTTAGCTTAAGGGAGAGATTTATGCCTATATTAGCTTATTCGTGCGTTAACTCATAGTGTAGTAATACTTTAAGTCCAAATTATAGATTCCAATATTGTTTTACTAGGAATAATAATACTTATATTAATTTTTTACTGGTAAAAATATACTCATTACTATGAAATATTCTTTCAAATGAGCCGATCGGGTTACCCTGGTGAGTAGCGCGCTCGCCAGCTAACCCAATGGTCGTGGGTTCGAGTCCCACCCAGAGCATGGTTGTTGTGTTGTCCAAATGGGTTTTATCTTCTAACTGAAGAAGTGCAAAATGACCCTAGCCGTCGACGCACCATATAAACAACAATACTACTATTACTACTCTTTCAAAAAAGTTCGAGTGTCACGAAAAGTTATTTCTCTTCGTAATTAGAAATGAATCGATTTCAATCAGATATTGTTAATGTCTACAGCTAGGATCTATATCAAAATAATTAAAGTAAATTAATTATTATTATAACCATCATACATAAAACCCTTAGATTACTTATCACTACTCGTAGAAGTCAGACAATTCATGGCCGAAATAGCTCCCAGAAATAGCTAATTTATTAAGTATGCATAAGAAATATCTAAGGGAGGAATGAAAAGTCCCCGACACTTATAAACTAAATCTTCATCCAATTACTTATTCAAAAACACTAACAGAGAAGTAGAAGCTGAACTTTACCTTAAAGTATAAAAGATCAGAGCCATTAATTCAAAAACAGAAAGGATAATATTCTAATTATTACTATTGTTTTAAAGAGGAATACAATTTCTCTAGCATTTTCGGTAGGGTTAATTCATTGAAATTATTCATAACTAATAATTTTTAGAACCGCGAGTCTTCAAGATTATTTATATCCCTCATACACTGGTATACCGAGGTGTGTCGACACCATCATTAATACTTTACCTTAATATGTTGGATAATATGTAGTAAGTAATTTTTATAAAATACTATGATGGAAATAGAGGTTTATGTGTTTTTATAATGCAGTCTAAATTTTAAAATAAAATGACAGTAATAGTAAATTAAATACGGAAAATGTAAACATAGTAGTCAAGCCCAGACCCTAAATTAGTAATTTCTTTAGTAGTAGTAATTAGTAATGTATTAGTTTCTATTTAAGTCTAAAATAGTTATTCGAGTAATTCTTGAAGTTTTTCATCGTGAAAGCAATCATTCTTTCAACAAATTGTTTGAAATGTGAGCAAGACAAAACAAAAAGACAATATCAAAACACTAAATTAACCTTCACAGCTGGACGAGAGTTCCATCGGTGGAGGTAGGACGGGGATGAAGGCAATCATAACCATCCCTTTCTTTATCTTATTGTTTGTATATCAAGGTCAAAGGAAAAATAGTCATTCATCCATCGTCATAACATAATAAAAATATAGGTATTCTTTTGTAGTTATAAATAAGACAATTAACTTTTGAGACTTCCATTTGCTTTTTCCCAAAAAACTTTCACCTTTTTGCAGATTTCAGAAATGTCGTTCTGTGTTTTGCTATTCTATAGGATGTTTATTATATTTATAAATTAAAACCAGTTGAAACGCTTTTACAACGGGAAAATGTGGTTGGCCTAAACGCAGGAGCAAATATTTAATATACAGGTTACTTTGACTTTTTCCAGCCGCATCATTACTGTGCTTACAATGCTCGTTACTTTTAAATAATCTTAAGTTTGGGAAAGTTATGCAATTGAACTACTATTGCAACAAAAAGGGTTTATTTTATCATTTTATTGAAAAATAAGTACAAAGCAAAATTGGCTTACCAGCACTAGTATAAGGTGAGACATTGTTATTGTGATATGCTGTTATTCGAGAAATAATAAGAGATGTATAGGCTATATCTCCTCCCTAAAAATGAAAAACTTTTATCTTTTGAACACTTTGAACAATTATGGAATTATAAATGATATTATAATGAATTTTACCTCACACCAGTTTTGCAACATTTTTAATGGAAATGGTTGGGTAACGAACTATATTCCAGTTAATTTGGAATGCGTAAAATGAAAGAAATAAGATTCGATGACAATTTTTACTGATTTAATTTCCCTTTTAAGATCCATAATTTATTTCTCTCAGGTAACTTGTTAGTTTTCGTACCTTTTCCCATCTTTACTATTCAATCATAATTTTTTTAATGCCACCATGAATCGGAGTACCATAAGGTTTATGAGAAATTATTAGAATTGGCATTGACGCCTGAGGTGATGCGGTACGTGTAGATTAATTGGGAATTGATTTTTTAGGGAATAGAGATAACTTGATGTCTTAGTAGAAAGTGTCGATACATTCAAATTTTAACGTTCCATTCTATATTTAGATTAATTTATTATGAACTGTTTCCCATAGTGGAACCAAGTTGAAATCTGAAGATACGGGAAACCACCATCTTTTTAACATATTCATCGGGTACTCATATTCTTGCAATGAACTTGTTTGGTTATAGCTACTATGTACGTAAATCATGTGACAGCTGTATGTACTTTGCATCGTGACTTGAAAGGCTTTCCGTGGCGTACAAAAAAACTGTGAACATAAAACATTTCTCATTTTCATAGATATATCCCATCCTGGTACATATCTTTTATTAGTTTAAATATCATACTAAACGAATATTTAGTCCAAGGGGTTCCAATAACAGTTCGGAGTCACCATATTTATTGAATCATTTATGCATACCTGTTTACTTAACATTCATACTATAGATAGTGTGATGAAACAGGAGTATTACTGTACTGGCAGTTTTATATAGCAATGTCTTTACGCTCTTAAAATATAATAATATAGTTACAAAAATTGCGGAATGCCACATGCAATTCAAAAGTAATATATATTTCTAAAGATAATCTCCCTCTCGCATCAATATCTACATATGATCTCCAAGTACTCAGAATGGCACAATGACAGTTTTTGACGACTGTAAATTCTATCATCACGTTATGAAAACACAAAAGTCAGAAGTCAGTAAACATTTCTGTACTCATTGGAGGACAAAAATCACAATAAAAAAATGTCTTATAATCATCAAACGATTAAACGCAGGAATCCGGAAAGAAAATTGATAAAATAATTAATAAAGAGTAAGAATCCTTGAAAAGAACTTGCAAAAGAATTAATAAAATAGGATAACTGCCTTTGAGTCCTAAAGATGGGAAGATACCGCCGTAGTCCCTTTTAATATTCTTTTTTCATGAATAATATTATATGATTTACAATAAATTATTTCGGAGTCCCTGGTATTAATTTTTAAATATTATATATCGTAATACTGATAATTTTTTATTACATTCCCTCGAAAACAAAATTTGAGGGTTGTAAAACGTTATTTGTACAAATGGTATCATTTTAACTTGTACATAGGCCCTGTATCTTCACGATTATTATTCAAGAAAAACTAATTTCTGACACCCATAATGTGTTTGTGGTGGAGTGACGCTATGATTTTATTTTCTGTTATTCACAATTATAACATGTCAGAAGGGTACATGTAAACTGATAGTGGAGCTTCATTACCTTACTATCATCTATTTCTAATGAACTAATTTCATTACCTTTGAGATATTTTTCCAATCAAAATATTCTGACGTCTCACGTCCTCCAGTAAAATGGATTAATATTTTCAGGATAATCAGTGGAGTTAACTACATCTCATGATAGTTATTGGAATGTCCTCACGTCTTGTATGGGTTTTCTCTTCTTCGCTAGTAAACTCTTCCCATACCATCGATCTCATTTAACACTCCATTCCAGTGAAGACGACGTGTGGCGCTGGTATCAGAATTGGACACTGCACAGCGATGAGAAGTCACGCTTCCACACCACCAGCACCATGTAACTGGCTAATGTTTCTTCTCCTGTTGCTTTCCTCTGCTGCTGCGGATGCTCCAAGCGAAGGTAGGAGTGATCAACTGTTGACGGTATTCTTCCTAAAACCGAGTGAATAATATGCAACACTCTGAGAGTGTAAAGTTAATGATTGAAGTGACAATTTCGTACAAATGACCAATTCATTTCTTAAGAAATTTTATGTTATTCACTGTCGGTACCTGCGTACATACTCTTGCAGAGAATAATAAACGAATTCTACGGAATAAGACGTCGTCCTTTTCTAATGTCTTTTAATAAAATTTACGAATAATGTATGCGTGTCAATGGAAATAGTAGTATTCGTCATATGAACACATTTATATTTAAGCTAATATTCTTTGTAAAATTATCTAAACATGTGCAAATCACCACTGGCATACTTTTAAAAATTCGTACCATTAAGTTACTTACTTCAATTTATCAAACCCTAACTGTTCCAAGAGGAGAATAAGAATGTGTGTGCAACTCAATGTTTTACTAATATTCAGACCTTGAATTTACAAGACCAAGAATTTTTTTCAAAGCAAGAATTTATCAGTTGTGTGTAAAAATTATTAGTAATTTATTTCGGTATCATAATCTTGATTTATATAGTATTATTTTTGTATTTCTATTGTTAACCTATTGTATAAACGTCATATGTAGTTTTAGTGGTTAGAAAATTCACCTGATCCAATGTTCACTCCAACCTGATTTAAATGATTTGTTAAAAGTACTTAGTTTAAATATTGTTTAATCCCTTTGATCATGCAGAGACCGATTAAAAAAGTATAAACATTTCGTTTTAACGAAATATCGAAAATCCACTGTTAACTTACTGAAGATTGGTAGAGAAATTTATTTTATAGAAAAGTGACAAATTTTTGGTTTCGATTGAAGCTCCTTCGCATTCTGAAGTTGAACTGCAACTCTCTAAGGTGCAAAGAGTATTAATATGATATAGCAATTCTTATGTTGGGCACGCTCTTTATTTTCCATTGGGGTTTACCAAAAATAATCAGGGCAGAACTGAAAAATGCATCGATAGTTTTATTTAAATGTGACTTTAAACCAAGGTTATCGGGACCCTCTTGTTATGGATTACAAAAGTTACCTTCTAAATATGCTTTGTAATGTCTCAGGCGCATGCATTGCGTGATAAATAAATTCTCTTTACTTAAAATTTTCACGGCTAATACTACAGGGCAATCTGTGTTTATGAATTACTTTCACTTCCGTCTTTATGAGTTTAATCTTCAATAACCTCTCTGAATACTAAAAAGAGAGAAAATGAATTTTTCAAAGTTCCCAGTTTTGTAGGTCGTATATTCTTCTTGTAGCTAAAACTATAGAATAATTTTTACATAGTTTCTTTTGGCATTCCATTTTCTAGAAGTGGAAATACTGACCACTATTTAATGTAGATAGAGCCCAGAAGACGTAGTTATATCAGTAATACCAAAATGATTTATTGTTTTACGCAACTTTGAAATTAATTCATATCTAGGGCGTTTTTCGTCATAAGCATTTGAATGTGCATACATATTATTGGAATTTGAAATGTGTTAGCACTAAATTTTAAATTAATGCATTTACTATTATTCCACGTTTTAAATTAGCCGTCGATTGGACATTAAATAACGATTATCTTCTATAGAAATCTTGCATGGAGAGTTGGATGGTTCAAGGTAATTTTTTTTTCGAATTCCTTGAAGATGCTTCGCGAAGCTTAACCGGCTCACTTGTAATAAGCATGCTATTTTTTTCCATGGTCAAACAAAATTTTAAGGATACCTGAGCCGGAGTAAGCCAATTCACAGTGTAATTTGAAGTTACATAAGGGAGTAATTTAGCAATTTCGAGAAGAATGTTCTTGTGTCTTGGGATAACAAATATTTTCGTCTGGTTATTTTCCTGGTGTATCCGAAACCTACTTATTTCGGTAATAACCAGGCTAACTCTCGCCCTTGATCCGTTTTTGAAAAACTTCTTGTGTCAAAATTCTCTCTGATTCTACCTATCTCGAGAATAATGGCATCTGGCTGCGTTTTTGAATTGACCAGAAGTATGCACATGAGAACCACCAAACCACAATATTCAAACCTAAGGTCTGTTTGATAGAGGTGGGTGGATATAATCTAGCATTTATATCAACGGCGAGTGAAAATTCGCATACCGAAATAGGGGGGTCTAGTTCCTTTCCCTGTGCCGCCTGCGGTTTCCCACTGAGATCTGGTACCCAGAAAATCACTCAGCTTGGATTTAGCCGAAGATATGCAGAGGCATCTGAGAGATTTTAAGCCGGATCTCCCGTTCAGAAACCAGTCGTTCTATCCATTTAGCTACCACGACCCCACATACAGGAAGAATAGATTTAAAAATTTCGAAAAGAGTATAAATATTCGTGAATAAATTGACTTTTATTGAAATGATTAGATAATAGTTATAATAAATCACTAATTTTAATTATTATAAAGTTTGAGATTTTGAATTTCTAGTATTAAATGTTTAAATATTCTACATGATTGATCAGAAACCTCATAGGTTGATAATATAAGTATGTAAAGTGATATTTTCTTTAAGGCTATCTCACTAAAGAGCATCGTGTAGTAATCGACCAAGTAAATTTTAATACATACATATCAATGATGAAGTAGATCATGGCCGATTATCGCATTCTGGTAATAATATTCATAGGGAATTATAATCATGATGATATTAAAAATGATTTTACTAAATAATTTTTCCCACTGTTTATTTACACGTATTGGCGATTTATTGTTTATAAAATTTCTGGAGTTAAAAAATTCTAAAATTCGTATATGTTAGCCATCTAATTTTAAATTGTTGCAATCCACCGCCATGTTAACGGCTGATAAGGCGGCGTTACCCATGGAAGAAGGGAACGTCTTGTCTGTCAGAAAAGCTACGCTAAGAACAACTGTCCCATTGGCGATTGGCGATGTCTAAATTGAATGACGACGACACCTC
>WURS02033113.1:0-11534 GCA_011762765.2 Rhinocypha anisoptera
ATAATACACTTTTTCTACCTATCTGGTAGTTAAAGCTTAACAAAGACTTTAACAGAGAGTCATAATACCGGCCCTTAATAAAATCAGAGTGTTTACATATTTATCAATTACATTGTTGGAAGATTTATATTTATAGTATTCAAGATAAATCAACTAAACTTTACACTCCATGTTTTATTCATTTACTTCCTTCAGCAATTTACTATTCAAGCTTTGTATAAATTCAAAACATTCTTATCTTTTTATTACTTCAAAAATTAAACGTAGAATCCGATTCCATGAATTTCATACTTAGAAGCCAAGATTAGTTTATAAACTCTGTATTTTAAATTATACTTATAAATTGAAATTGCATTCAAGTAAAGTTCTTGCATAAATGGCCCGCTCTTACTGAAATTTTCATTTCTAAACATTGGACTTTATAATAATATATCTTAATGCTAATATTAATTTGTCGATGTCCGTAAATTTGTTTTAATCGTTTTTCATGGAAATTATTAATGATTATTGACTACCAATCACACCAATTTACATATTAAATGGAGATGAATTATTCACAGCAGCATTCTGTACATAAATTGTAGGGACATTTCATCATTATCATAGGTTTTCAATCCGGTGTTTGGTTTGTAACAGCATTACATGATATCCTGTCACCTGCCAAATTCTTCAACCCTTCTTAGTTCCTAAGTGTTAACCTTCCCCATTATTCTGGCTCATACGCCACCATCATTAGACTTTCTCCCAGCGTTCTTCTTTCACACAATACCCTCAAATACAGTTTTCACCAACTGCCATGCCTCAAAACCTATCCTATTCATATACCTCTTATTGTAAATATAACCTCATCATAAGGTGCCCTTTCGCAAGCTCTTCTAAACATGTTGTTTTTCATTGGTTTTCACAGAACTAATAAAATTTTCATAAAAAACGAGGCATACAATCGGATAAGGTGATAAGATTCCTGTATTCAGCCCCATCCTAAGTATGAAGTTCAAAGATGGATTTATTTATTACAGCTAAATGCAAACTACCCTGTCACCTGTCAACCAGCTCATAACTTTGTAGCTCTTAACTCATACATTTTCCGTAATCTGTTTCTCATATGCCATCCTTGACCTACGTCTAGGGTTCTTCCCTCCTATGCCTCAATGTATCCTCTATTATAGAAGTTGTATTCCGTAAGCTTAGTATGCATACTAGCCGGATACGAAGGAGATGATTCTGTAACTATAAACTCTACGGCTAGTTTAAAATTGAATAATTAAAATATAATTTTTATATTCAACATAAGACATTGCATTCAATTTGGAGACGCTGAATATTTTAACGCAATTGATGCACCGTAAATACCACGTCCTACTCTCCCAGAATGTGTCGTATTTTATTTAAGCCTACTCTGACACGCGCCCTAGAGAAGGCTTGCAAGGTGCTTCTAGAAGATGGATGAGATAACAACGAGCATTTCCAAGCTCCTGCCAGTTCTCCTCTTTCTTCACCCAAATAATTTACGACTCAATGTTATAATTAGGTTTCAAAGGTTTTATATTGAGTTTTTGTTCTCGAAACCACCTTTGCATTTCTCAATATTTTTTTCATATAGAAGACAATGCCATTCGGTTACGAGTTTCACAAAAAAACTACGTTCGCAAAGGATTCCCGTTCACAGTGAGATGAATATTTTCTTTCACTCGAGTGCAATTCCGGATAACATTATTCTCCTTTTATTGGAAGCTGGAGTTCCATTGAAATCTCTCTGTTGTTATTGATGGATCGGAGTCGGATTAAGGCTGTCCGATGAGAGGGTCTTGATGGGTGCGAACCGTTTCCGTTTGAAAGATTGTTTCTGGTATCAGACGGATGACTATAGCCTTTTTCACTCCCATGTGGTGCATCGGCATGGTGTCAAATACCACCGCCGTGAAATTCGCTCTTCAATTTCTTTTTTACGATAAAAGACTTCGAATATCATACGGTACCTAACTGAAGATAAATGTCTAGTCTCTCGCGTCATGGAAAAAATTGGAGACGGGTACCTCTTCTCA
Organism: Rhinocypha anisoptera; assembly: GCA_011762765.2. Classification (NCBI taxonomy): domain Eukaryota; kingdom Metazoa; phylum Arthropoda; class Insecta; order Odonata; family Chlorocyphidae; genus Rhinocypha; species Rhinocypha anisoptera. The sequence goes on from WURS02033113.1 coordinate 2,046, forward strand.
TTTCTTATAATACACGTTTTCTTTGTCATAATTTTCAAAGACTCTTGTTCCAGTAATTCAAGTAATATTTGTTTGAATTGAATTCATATTTTTTTAAAGGACCTTGAATTTTTAGATCCACAAGATAAATGCTAGATATCTCTCATTGATAATTACTTTTAACCTTGTATCCTGAGGGAATATATCCTTTCTGCACTCAGTAAAAAGCCTAATAACGCTTTGTAATAGACTGGGAGCTGAATAAACGTCAAGACACTAATAAACGCTTTGACCGGAGTAAATCCCATATTTAAACTGGTGAGCCTTCGTATAAAACCGAGTAAAAAGTAAAACGTTAGAGTTTGTAAGAGAGAATGTGGGACAAGCTTAGTGCCGCAAGGAGGAAAATTAGAAATATTTCTAATCTTCTACTACCTTCGAATGATGAATCATGTGGAGTGGAATATATTGTAAAGGTTATCAACGCAATTAACCCAATGAGTCGTTCACTACGAACAGATAAATTATTTTCAAAATAGAATAGAACACGTGAATATAGTATGTAATGACATTGGTATGAAATGTGGCTCGATACTGCGGCATTCTCGGTCTTCGGAAAGAGCAGAGGTAGAACCTGTTCATCATTATAGTTGACCGATTCTAAAGATCAATTGGGTTAACGATTTGGGAAAAAAGAAGCATTAACAAACATGGAGTAGAGGAAATGTATTGAGTAGCAACATAGGGAAAGGAAGAATCAGGACATTGATTTTGTCTTGAGAAAACTTTAAATAGTAGCAACGTAAGATTTTTGCTTATACATAAAGGAATTTCAACTATGTGATGAGAAATAACCCCAAAAAAAATATGCAGATCAAATAAAAATGTGAATAATATTAAGGCCTAGGAGAAATAGAATTGACTTTTAAATAAAAACACAAGTAGGCAAAATTGCATTAAAGGTATAGAAAATAAGAAAAGGAATAATATTTATCACTTCTTTTTCGGATATATCTTACTCCAGTTTTTTAATCTTACCAGAAACTGATTCTTTCCATTATTTTGGTAAAAGTATTTCACTTAATCCCAGTCAATTAGTTTGTTCTGAATTTTCAAAACTGTAGTTCTAGTCATGAAAGTAATTATGCACCCCAAGCGTAGCAAGTGGTATAATATTGTTTCTAAGAATCAGACATAAATTTCAAGACTCATTCTAATAACATTTTACAGGATGGGTTTCGGTACTTCGGTTTAAAAAATGAGAAAATTTAATGATTTTTATAAGAATTTCATGCGAAAATTCCCGGTTATGCTTATATTAATAAGTAAGATAAATTGATAAGTAAATGATTTAAGGGTGGATTCCGGAATATTAATATTAACCTTTCTATTTTTTCCAAGAAAATAAGGGATATAAAGAAGATGCTAAAATGCACAGTTAATCCTCTGCGTCACCCATTTTCTAATAATTATCATCTGTTAAATCATACCCTTCTGCAGCGCTATAGAGGAAGTCACCCTTCTTGCAAGTCTCTTCTGTTTCATACTGGTATTCAACTTTTATTTTTCCCTTAGTTGGATGTAAGGTCTAGAATGTCATCCCTTCAGATTGCTCTTAATATCATTTGGAAGACAGGATAAAGTTAACATGACGTTTCCAGCCCTTGTGTGCCATTCGAAGGAGTGACCTTTGAACTAAGTGGCGGGAAGTCAGTCAGGATAATTATGGCCCTGTTCTGGTCACAGTGTTATTTTCCTCCCTTTCCCACTTCTCTATCTCTCATCTATATTTCTCCTCCTTTTTCCACATCTCTTATTCTCCACGTTCCTATTTTTAGCCCCTATTTCCTGTGTATGACGTAACATCTTGTCAGGGACCAGGGAAAATCACATATCTGTAAAACCATTCCTTTCCTACAAGACTCTCGCAAGTCTTTCGACCTAAATATTGCTTACTTGTAGTAACTGGGTCCGTTTGCAACGAAAATGTAATAAATAAGTACGCTGAAAACCTCTGGGCCCTATTAATACTGAATGCAAAGTTAACTATGTGTTTTTGGCGATTTTACAGAATCTGCGCAAGACTCGACCTGCGAACCTCACTCGTTGGTCTTCGTTCACCGTCTTCTCTTTCTTCGTAAAAAAATGGTCTATTCATGCTACAGTACATATATTTACTTATTAAAAGTTAATTATTTTCTCTTTCTAATATGTAATACTAAATTATTGTTTATCTTTGTAATAGGTATTTTTTAAAATTTTCATTAATTAACCACCCCATTTATTTTGTTACATTTTTAATGTCCACCTGTTAACAGTTATCGTATTATTGTGCACAGGCGAAAGGCTTTTTTTAATCGCTCATTAATAAGAAAATAACAGAGTAAATAGCATAAAACGCCAGGAGCCTGCGGTAGAGAACTTAAAGCTTCATTTTACATAGTCAAGGATGCGATTTTTGTCCGAAGTATATTCGTAAATGTTACAAAATAATTAGTCTGAACCATGGCAATGCGTTTTCCTTTGTTCATCGTCGAAGGAAGCCAATAACCTCTTAAGCTGCTGATGCACATCAATACCTACAATGTTGGAAGCAATATATTTCCTGCTTTCTGATGCCTCTACTAATAATCTTCTGCCGTGCATTATTACCACAGAACAAAGATTAATTTTTATGAGTAATGAAGACTCAAATTCTTTCAGAATATTCTTGGTGGTTCCTATGTTAAATTTCTGAAAGGGATTCATAATCAATGTTTACCCTTTCTTTTTATGTATAACTCATTACTCCTCCTAATTCCGAACTAGTATTTGCTTTATGGCCTATGTGAACATATACTATTCGACTCGGCTTGAATCAGTTTATTAGTTGCGGATAAAGACAAAAAATTTTTAGCCTACTGACCTATTACGGCAGGCCTAATTAATTGATTAATAAAAGCATGAAAGAATTAGATAAAATTTTATTTCCTAACCTTGAACAAAGGAAAAAAATATTTTCGTGGTGTTTACGATCCCGTAAAATTAATTTCATTACAGTGAAACTAAATTAGGCAATTAAATTGTAGCCAAATGGATACACTGAAGAATAACCGCTTAAGGGAAATTTAAAGCGTTTCAAAACGTGCGGATGTGAATTTCTGGAAAATCCATGTACCTATGTACATTGTTCTTTCTCACAGTAGTGTGAAACGGTAATGTATTGAGACCTCTTTTGATGTGCGCACCGGAATACGTCCTCAATTATTGAGTTCGTTCACCTTCTTCCTATAAAGAAGATTCGATTCTAAATGGGCTAAATCTTGCAACACAGGAAAAACATTGCCTTTCGTGACCTCAACGAATCTTTTTCTGAATGCCATGACACCCTTCTTGAAGCTTAGCTGACAATCTGCCTGGTGGCGCTTTAATGACCGTAATTTCTTATACCTCGAATCTTCGCGGCCGAGGCTTCTTCAAATTCTCGAGTGACATCGAAATGGGGAATGAGTTGCTGCTCTATCGATTCTTTCCATTCCCTTGTTCTCTCCTTTGAAATCATTTCGAAACTAATCATCTCCCATCGGAGCTTCGAAAAGGAGCGAGAGAGCGCGAGAGGGGGGGGGGGATATCACTCCTGAACCCTTATCACCAACCCATGGACTCTTATTTGCAGTCTCGCAATGTGACACTTTTGTGCTGTACGCTCAGCAATTCCCCGCTCCGCCTGTTCCGCCTCCAATCCCCCAGCCGAAACCAGAACCGCTATCCCCCCCCTTTCCTCCTTTTTCCTCCTCCACCTCCTCCCCACTCCCAATTCCCCGTTCTCTCTCACTCTCTCTCTCTCCCAGCTCTTTACTTCCTCTTTTCGTTTCCTTTCTCCCTTCCCTCACGCCATTCCCGAGGAGGAGTGATAGAACCGCGCAGCAGCTCGGGAGAACTTTCAAGCACAAATCCTGCTTCCACCGACTCATCAGGTCTTATTAGGGAAGCCTCCCCTGCATTCCAGCTGTTGCCATTAGCATCCCTTTTTCCTCGACCTCTTTTCAAAGAACATAAGCCGGATTTTTATCGGCACAAATAATAATGGATGCCGAAATCAGGGATTTCAGAATAATGCCAGCAGTCGGAAACGTCGAAAATTAAATCATACGACCATTGTGTTTCTTTTTTATCACTTTTGCACTTATGTTTAAGCTAAAATTTTCCAATTTTTATGTTTATTCATAATTATTGTTTACACTTATGTCAATTTAACGCCGTCCCTGAGAATTCCGAGTTTATTTTTATCGTCGTTTATCAATGTCAATTTGTTTACTTATATTTGGCAAAGTTGCTCCCATACTTCACGGGAGTTCAAAATGAGCAAATCTCCCGCGACAAACCTTCCGATGTGGCACACTAAATTACCCCCATACTGACGTTTTCCACTATCTACAGTGGGAGGAATTACAGTTTTATTTTGAATGGTCAAGCACTTAATGAAGTGGACGAAATCTAAAATTTTCCGATCTTTTAAAAACGTCGCAGGCGTTAATCTCGTGGTTCATGCGAAACAAAACTTATCGTCCCGTGCCAGTAAGAAGGAGAAGCAGAATATTCACGGAAAAGACGGTAGGAATACTGCACAGAGTTTCAGAATCAACTGCAGCTGGATTTTCATGGGATCGTTGTGGAGCTTAAATCGTCTGAGAGGAGGAGGCTTGAATTGCCTCGCTTTCCTCCGGTCGTCGGCCCGATAATATCCCAACCCCGTGGCTGGGGCGCGGGCGTTTATCGCCGCGAATACTTGACTCGTTCATTTCCTCAAGTGTTCGCGAATGCGAACAACCGTCTTGCCTTCCCCGTCATCCCGTTCTCGCCCCAGATTCTACCCCCATCCCGAAATCCCCCCCCCCCTGCTCAACTCCACCCTTTTCCTGACTTCCCCAGCGATTACAAACACACACATCCTTCCTCTTAACTCATGTATAATTTCATCTGTTTTAGTATGCTTGTCAACTGCCTAATGCTTTCCCCTCCTAAACTCCTTAAACTCTTGAGCAAATAGCAATAACTACTACGTACTAAGTTTGAATCCTTTTTAACGATTCGCTAAACTTGAAGTTAAACGGGAACTTAAAAGTCGTATTTTTTCTCCTTACTCAGACATAATAGCATCTTAATTTATCGTCGGGTATATTTTATTATCTTTTCGACAGATATAAAAAATGTTGTTTAAAATAAATGTTGCATCATTTGAATTAATTATTAGAAACGTTCGTTTTCTGTCGCGAAATACTGTATAAGTAATTTGTTTGCCAAATGAAATGTTTTTGACAGCCTGTTTCACCTTCAAAGGCCTTATTATGAGAGTTGTCTGTCAAATGTGTTGTCAAGTGACCCAAAATAAAATAATACATTGACTCTTCTAATTTTCTTCGCCGTATGTAGTCCATATATCAACTGTCTGCAACAACGCAAAACCTTGTACCATCATTTCGTTTAATCATTGCAGTAAATATGGGCTTCTCTCCGTATTTTACATGCGTTAAAAAGTATAGAGCTTCCTCAAATCCCATACTTCTCTAATCTGTAATGTAGGAAGCTACTTTTTTTAAATAGGTATATATATATATCGCTCGTTTTGTTCGTCGGATTTCATGAAGCATTCGTGATTTTTTTCTTTCACGTTATAAGATATTCACACCATTTAGTTTTAAAATATTATTGGTACATAAATTCCTTGCTAAAATATTCGATTTGATTTTTGTTTTCCTCAGGACAAAACTTACTACCCTTCAGTAAGTTCTTCGTTCATTTCCAACTAATACGATGCTGTTAACAAAAACTTAGGTTTTGATGATTCGTCTTTAAAACTTTGTAGATTCCACAAATTACGAGATTAAATTTGCTAACGAAGAAGGAATTACTTTGTACCGCTTGGCAGTGCATTTTATGCGTCAGCGTGGATAAATTCATCCCCATTTCACGAGGTAAATCCGGCGTAATCAAGTAGTGAAATAAATTTTCTGTCGCATCGAGTGCTTGGTTGAATGAATTGCGCCATGGAACTTTTTCCTTTTTCTAAGCGTATGCTGAAAGCTCGCCTCGTGGAACTCCCCAGGGGCCTTTTGTGTGAGTATCCTGATTTCCGCCCCGTAAAACATTTGCTATAATAAAACGTTTGTTTTTTTTCCTTACTCTTAACGTGTAAGTTTTATGTTTCTAGTATTATATCGGTATTTAGTTTGGCAAAAATTTACTCCACGTTCGAAATCGTATTCAATACTAATAGTTTGAGATGGCGAAAAATATTTCGTGAAAATTAGCAGTTATCGCTTCGGTTTTGTTGACTCTCCGCAAAACACAAAATGTGTACTTTGATAAAGGCAAGGGGTTTTTTATGGTGGAATATAAATTTTTTCACCTCTAAAAATCTCGTTTGTTTTCTCTATGAGTATAGAAGCTAAAAAGAATTAAATTAAAAATAAATAAGAGTCGTGGACTGAAAAAATTGGAACGCGATAGTGTAAAATGTAATATTTAATTGAATAACACCCACGGGTACATGAATGAATGAATATTTATGTACATGGAATAGTTGCCGCAGGTTTTGGAAATCGTAAGGTGGTGTTGCTTTTATTATCCATTTTCGTAATATTCCTTTTACTTAATGAGGGGCAGGGATCAAGCGGGCTCTCGACCCGAAAATCAAAGACAAATGAGGAATGCGGGCGAGGTGCCAGGGAAGGATTGAGGGGGAAGTGGGTGTCGAGGCGATGCGCCTTTTATAGTGCAGCGATGGTTAGGCGGAAACCCCTTTCGGATCGGCGGGACGAAGGCAAATGGCGTAGAAGTGGGAGAGAGAGGGAGGAGATCTGCCACTCGGAGGCGCCTTTTGGATCCCACCTGTCAGATGGGCGGGTAACGAGGGCCAGTTAACCGATATCTTCGTATGAGAGGAAAAGAGATAAAACTGACATCCTGCATATCATTCCGGCCGATTTAAATAACGGCATTAATTTTCCACTGCGAATTTCGTAAAGTTTTTTTTCAGTCAAATGGATGTTTCTCTTGGGGGTTTACACCATTGTTCACCATCTCGAGGAATTTATTTCCTTGGAAGATAAGGGTTTCATTACTAATGAAATCCGTAATTTCCATGGCCATAGACGGCACAGACACTCTACGTCGTATTGTCCAATTGTTTTAGTTGCAAAATCGTCCCATATGTCTAAAGCTGATGACGTCGATCGTTGTTCTATATGTAACGCCTGAATATAAATAAGTTCATATAGCAAAAATGTATTGAATGAACTGACGGATTTTGTTGAGGTCCCATATTTCTTGTTACATTGGCGGAATTTCCGTTGTTGACGTGATAACGTTGTACTTCCGACAAGATGGTACCGTATTTTACTGCTTATCAGACTCGGTTTTTATCCAAACAAACCTATGGAAAATTACTTTCTATTTGGTGACAGAAGGATTATTAATTTTTCCCGGAATACATTACTAAAACTGAATCCACCTTATATGCCGGAAAACTCGGTAGTTATAGGATCAGAATTCTGCATCAGAATAATCCCAGTGTTTTCTCTATTAATTTATTTCGTCTTCTAATCGATTTTTATTGATTTCTGTTTACTACTTCTTGCGATAATAGTTGTTTTAAGATCGTTTTATGTGAGGCATCATCTTCTCAATGGTCCCTTGGAAATTAAATTGCAAATTAATTCGCCAACTGATAGGAATGAATCGTGTATTATACGGTGAATAAAATTGCCTATTTGTCTGCGCTAAAATGATGCGTAATGGCAGTTTTCGGCTAGAAACTCTTATATAACTCCAATTTTTCAAAACGCCAGTAACTGAACAGATTTACTACACGATACGTAATAGCAACATTTGAAGAACATACGATATTTTACCTATGAGTTGACTGCTAGCGGTCATGATTAATTCATGAAGCATAATTAATTCCCTGCAGGAACCATATTCATGCCATCTGTCTGGAGAATATGTTTCTAAATTGCCTCTGTATCGATGTATTATTCTTAACATAATTACAGTATGATCTTTAGCCCCTGAAACTTTATTTCCAAACGTACCATAACAAACATGGTGGCGCGCATCATTCACGGATTCGTATTAGAATCAGAACATGTCCAATTTTGATCTCATATTCTTTGTCATTCGTGGAATTTGCCTTTTCACGCGGTGAATTTTCTTCATTCGCTGAATCAATCAAGTATTCATTAGGAAAATAATACCTGATTAATAATGCGGTTTATGAGATTTCAGTTCGTATTTTAGCCGTAACATAAGTAATTGAAACAGAAATGGAAAATGGTGATAAATTTGGAAAAAAACCTTTCAGTTTACCAAACATTCATGCCATTTGGTGGCATAGCCTCTAAATAAATAGTCGTCCTTTATGTCATCATTTGCGGCTGCGTTAAGAATCCTCAATTAATACACTCAGTAATTTTCTTTATTGATGACGTAAAAGTAAAACGTTCCAGCATGAGATTATACACATAATATCATGCTAGAATATTGCCTCCACCAATGTGATTTTTGCTCAAAGTATAAAAATCAAAAATGCTATGCATACACACACATACAGCTTACGTATATTCATGCACATTCATTTCTAAAACTAATGCAAATCATTGGTGTTATGGGCTAACTAAGATCTACGTATGTCAAGAAAGATATCGTATGAAAAAGATAATTAGTTGAAGACTAGGATAATGAGAATCATGGCAATTTCCACAAAGCAATATTATGTTGCTTCGTAACGAAATCATGGTCGTGAGAAATAAAAATGTAAGTGGAAATTGCCAAGCGTCTGATTTTCCTAGTTGTCCAACTATGGGGGATTTCCACAAAGTGAGGCCTGAGACTATTTCTTACAAAAAGATTGTGAGGAGAATTTTTTATACAAGTTTCAAATGGCTCATAGCTCATTGGTGAATAGAGAAAATGTCTGTATCCTTCAATAAGAAATGAGCGGAAGGAGCTCCTTTGTTAACTACTTCCAGATTGATTAGTGCATTCTCTACACAAAGTTTCTATGAAAAGCAATGTGCAACAAAATAGTTTAACATAGAGATGAAGTAAAGAGAGAGAGAGAGAAGTCAAAATAATCCTAGCATTTCGAAGTCGGTGATTATGTCCATCGATTCAGAAATCTTTTGACCACCTTTCAGAGTCCAGAAAGTAGTATCCCAGAAATAGGATAAATTCGCAAAATGTTCGCAATATGCGAGCCTAAAGGTGAACCAAGTGTCTCTCTTTAAAATACGTCGTTCACCTATCTCAATGTATGGAGAGGCATGCAAATTATGCATGTGTGTAGGTAGTTCTTGCGATACAGGGCGCCGCTTAAGTTTACTCCTCGATGAGAATTCACTCGGAGGAAAGGGGTCGGCGGCTCCACCCGACTCGGAAAGGGAAGAAAAATAACCGAGCGATTCGCGATAACTCCTCTCACTGCCCGAATAAACTTTATGCAGTGCACGCATGGTGCACCTGGCAGGGAAA
>WURS02033124.1:0-11534 GCA_011762765.2 Rhinocypha anisoptera
TGTGGAAATTCACACATCAGGGTAGAGGGGCCAGTTCATTTCCCTGTGCCGCCTGTGGTTTCCCATGAAGATGTGGTACCCAAAAAATCACTCAGCTTGGGTTTAGCTGGAGGTGTCCGGAGGGTCGTCACCCGGTCTTGAACCCGGGTCCCTCGGTCAGTAGCCAAGCACTCTACCCACTGGGCTACCATGATTTGGTATTTTACATCTAAAATTTCTAGTAAGACTCTACATGGGGAAAGGTTGTGCGTGTGTATAATTTTCAGTCTTGAAAGAGTATACAAATTCATTGCTGCAATATAAATTGCATTCCCATCATTAAGCTTAATTTTGAAGGAATGAGAAAGTAATGGGAAGAGGAAAAAATGAAAATTTCACATCTGATGATGAACATCTACTGATGATATTGTTGTGATAAATGTAATGTTGTAGTAAAGGTATTAATATGCCTTAGTAATGTAAAGAGTTCATGTGCATTTGTCATTCATATTGTTGAAAAATTTCTTTGGTTCTTAATTTTCATTATCAAGAAATCCTAAATTGCCAACTAACTCAGTGATTGTTATTTACTGATGGACACCAGTGATAAATATTCAATTCTCACTGTTTGAACGTTACTTGAGAGTTGTTTCCAATAATGGCAGTCAGAGATCACTGCGACTTGTTGTCCTAAAATATGGATTAGCCTGAGAAAGGTATCAGAAAAGAGAGGAGGTAAGGACGTCTGGCCAACAGTACCAGGGGATTGTCAGCTAAGAATAACATGATGGTACATGGATAGACATTTGTGTTTGAATTCTGAAGTTAATAACTGTCAGAAAAATTAACTAGTTTTTCCAAGTTGGATAAACTTGGCCTTAAAATATTTCTGTGCTGAACTTAATTATACAATGTTTACCAAAAATAATTTTTTTTAAGGTCACTCAATCATTCTTTGTAGTCTCCTGATTTTTCATGAACTCAAAAAAATACCATTCACTGCTTACTATTACATTTGGAATCCTTCACATTTTAAGTGTGAGGGATGGAAAAATAGTGGAGATAAACTTACGTAACAAACAAGCATATTGAATTTCCACACCTGCTCATTGCTACTCCTTCATTGTAATCCCCAGGCACATTTATAGCCTGTTGCCACGTAGCCGGAAGATGCAGAAAACCAGTGTCAGAGCCATATCTTTCATATTATATTTTCCAAAGTTACATATTTTATGCCTCCCAACTTTTTGTTATCAGCCGAAAGTATGCTACATATTTTTAAGGAAAGCGTTTTCCTTGTTTCATCATTTTATTGTTTTACCAAATAATTTTTACAATTACAGACAAAAATATTCCCAGTGAACTGAGAATCGTAATGAAATTATTTTTTGGGATGCTTCAGGTATACCAATGCATAATGAACAGTTCAAAAATCATAAAGCAAATAGCAACAGATTACGATGGAGAATACATATATTTATAATGCAAATCATCCGTGAGTATAATTTCGTGTTCTCTATTGATTCCATTCTTGAACCATTTAGCCTTTTAACGTTAAGTTTGGATAACCTGCAGACTTGAAGTGATTTATTGTATGATCTAACTCTTTTCTCCACTTAATTTCAATGAAATCTGAGAAAATACTTTTGAGGACTTATCAAGAACCAGTCGGCTTTAGGACAAACTAGTGACAACAGGGCAGATAAAGAAATAGAATGACAGTTGGAAAAAGCAAATTGTATTGTGGGATGTTTAATTAGTCTGGTATGGAACAATGAGTAATCCAAGAAGAAAAAAACTTGAATATACTAAACCATAATATGGCCTGTAATATGTGATCAAACAGAAACTAAGTCAAATCAGAAGTCAGAGTATATGAGAAGCATGTGACATAACAGATTTTAACAATTGAATAGAAGAATAATATGAAATGGGTACATATTCACAAAGTTCCAGTAAACTGTATCCTTTTATATTACTTTCTCCTAGACCAAAGGCCTACAAATGATACATTTCTTGTGCATCTGAAGCATTCATTAATAGAACTGTAACAACTGCATCTTGATTTTTTTTCATCTATGTTCTGTCAAAAATTTTCTATAACCATAACCATTTTCTTGCAAATTGAATTTTTATGTGATGCATAACACAGACTATTTATTTATTAAGAGGAGTACTACAAATATCTTACTTTGGGCAATAAACATTTTTCTGGTCTTTGTGTAATGGCCAGTCAAGTCTAAACAAATTTACTTTTATTTGTTGAAGTTATCACCTCTTGTGTTGCCATTTCACCAGATCTGTTCATTTAAGATCTTACCTCGGCTTATTGTCATTGTCTATTGTGCTGACTTTAAGTTTTCTAAAATGTAGTGAATGGCAAATAAGGGTCATTGGAACTTTTTTCACTTTTCCCCATTCAAGTTCCAACATGAATGACTCAGTTGCATGCCCTCTTTCACTGCACCACTCCTCGCCTCTCTATAACCAAATGCTCCTTTGTCTTTCAACTCCCATCAACTTACAATAACTTACTCAAAAGTCACCCTGACACATGGATCCCTTCCATCCACCCCACCACTACCATGTACCTTCATCTTCATAATATTCCATTTACCTCTTTCCTGCACCACCACTCCCATCTTCCTTACTGTGATTCATATTTATTGAATTTATAATTATGTTTCTACGTATTTATAATTGAATTATTGTTATTTATTTATTATTTATATTTATTCTTTTTGCTTATTATTTGTTTATATTTATTTCTTGTTATGCATCCAATATAATTGGCCTTGTTCTGTTTTTGGACAAATTAAATAAATAAATAAGATTTTTATATGATAGTTATGAAAAGGGATCGAATAAGAAAGACTATCTAAAGGACTTCGTTTATGGGTTCATGCTGCTTCACATCCCTCTCTCGGTTCAATAGGGTGATGACTTGTGGGGTGTAATTGAACTAGAGTGATTTTTAACACTCTTCACCATGGAAATTGGTAAATTCGAGTTTTCTTGCTCCACCTGCCAATTCGATTCTTTTCCTCCCTCTCCACTTGAAACATTTCTTCTGTTGACAACTGGCAAAACTCTCACACCAATGTTTTTGTTCTCTCCTCTGCAGAGGGACCGATCAGTGATAAACCTCCATTTGCTGCACACGAGCTACTTCCTCTTTGTGCTGGTGATGACGATGGCATGCTATGCCCTCGTCAGGGGGAGGCCAAGCCAGAAGCAAGGACAGCCCAATGACATGGTAAGCCCATGAAGGACCCTAACATTTCCATGCTTGAAATGTGTAAATAAACCCCTTATACTGGTTGCTAAGGAAAGTCACCATCAATCTCATATGAATTACACAAAATTACCCACTAATATTTAAGAGTGGTATGGAAGAAGTAGTGACACTAACATCATTTAACCTTCATCAACATGCACACCCTGCACCTCAACTGGCAGTGTATGGCAGTGGGTGAGAACACCAAGTTATGTAAAATAATCCTCCTAAACATGCTTAGGTTTTGAAATTAGTGCAATCTCTTTTCAAGTGGTTACTTTTACTTATTGTCCACTGAAAGGAAGATTGCCTAAATCCGTTTGTTTGGCCATATATCTCTCTCTTATTTTATAAATGCGGTCGAACCATATGTTTTCAGAGTTTAACACAATAGCAGCTCTTAGTTCCAACTTGTTTACATAAAAACATTCTCTAGCCAACAAAATGAAATGATTCCAAAGTTTCCCATAACACTTTTCAAATTATGTAACATTATTAGATAATTGATAATATTGAACTTTTTGGATAAAATTTTTCATTTGCATACTAAATAATTATGCATGTGTGCTTTTAAGAGCACATGTCTGGTGTGTGTGTGTGAAGGGACTTTGGTGGATGTAGATGTAACATTGCTCCCACATAATAATAGATGAATATTTAAAATATGTGTTGCTTCATAGATCAAATTTGTATCTTTCACAAAATAAAACTAGTTGCATTATTTGTCAGACTGTTTTGGATAGTATAGTTATATACATGTATAATTAAAAAATCCAAAACACTTTGTAAGTCCACATGAAAATAGTTTTATTTACTAGCTAGTATTTATTGAATTCTACCTTTGAGTTGAAATTTTCAAGTTTGTGACATTTTCTAAAATTCAGATAAATTCTTGGTGAAAAATAATACCTAGCCATCACTTAACAAAGTATTCAACCTGCAAGAGCACATCAAGAACTTAAATTGTATTATATATAGTATTATTATATGCACATTTGTTGTAGGTGGTTTGACATTCCTGCATGATGTTTTGCATATGACTGGTTTCCTTCTATATGTGTAACGTATGACTCCTAATGTTTGTATGTGGATTATATGTATGGTGGTGGCTTACTCCCCCCCTCCCCCATGCCCTTGTGGGTGGCTTGTAGGATAATACATAAGAAGTATATCCCTCTGGTACTCACAAAGTCAGGGTATATCAGGGAGTCCAGTATGCCAGTTAGTTTCAGCTGGTGGGTAGAGTACTTGCTGGCCAACCCAAAGAATGTAGGTTAAAGTCCTGCCTCATATATTCATTAGGTTGGGTTTTTATTTTGTTTAGAGTGATGCTCATCAATCACCCATCAATTCACCCTATATGCTGAAGTACCACTTCTACTATGGAATCACCTTCTTATCCTGTGGTAGAATATCTGCTACCCTGGAAATCACTCCCCCTTAGATTTGCCACACAGATTTTCCAGTGGCATCTCCTCTTTTTGATCTAGTTCTTCCCTTTGTGGTAGCTAAACTCTTTTTGCACTGTTAGAATATCACTTGCATTTTATCTTGTACACAAGTCCATTTCCGTATGTGACTTTATTTTATTTTCCTTCCTTGCAGGCGCACATCATTGGAGATTTGTGAGAGGAGGATTGTTACCTGTGATATTGTTAGCTAAATATGAGCACTTGTCAATGTTGTCACAGCATGGAATAGAGATTGTACAGGAGGGGAAGTTTTGCCTGCACTGATGTCCTGAACTGTGCCAGAATTTGTGGCCAACCGAAATCTCAAAAACTTTTGACTGTTTCTCTTGGAAAAAAAGCCTGATGTTTCAGAGCTGAGTATTACAAACATTAAAAATAGAGACAGTGGAAATTTTGTATATTTTGACAGGTGAATAAAACATCTTTGTGAAAGTTAACAAGTGCTGTGATGAGTTCAGTTAACTTTATGCCTATTGCTTTCCATAGGCATGTCATTTGCCCAAATCTGTGATCCATCATTTGATGCATGTAATATGCTGATTCTTCTTGAAGGTGGTAATTTTATATCTATTTCTTTGTTTCATTATGTTTACTGTGAAAGGGCCAATTAATAAAGCAAAAGTATATTTTATATATAAAATTGTCTTCATGTAAGTCAAATAGCTAATTTTTTATGAAGCAATTTTTTAAATATTTATTGAAGTTATAAAGTGCCTTCATTGACCAATAAAGCAAAATTGAATGGATCATTCATGGCATGTGAGAAATATTGAAAGGAAATAGGTGCCGATCTGATGAAGGGAGAAGGGCTGAGAGGGGAGCTGATGCTATTAAGACAGCAATGTGGAAACATTCAAATCCTGGTCAGGTCAGTTCATTTCTTCATGGCAAGCTTCTGCTGATTTATGTATTCATTTTCACAAGACTATTTAACTTAAGCACAGTATATTTCCAAATATTGTAATCCAAATCCTGCTTTGGTAATAAAATGTGAAAATGGGAAATTGTATCTGCTTGATTACAATGCTACTTTAAGAACATTTGGTTCTTATTGACAAAGATTAAGATTCACTTAGCAATGAAAATCAATCCATATCAATGCATACAACTAAGATGGAGGGCAGAGTGGAATGGACAAAAAAAATGTGCCAGAGTTGTGCAGAGAGAGTCTGACTTGCAGGGATCACTAAGTTTAAGCATAAGCAATTGAGGAAGCATTTTCTTTCACCTATCATGCTATTTTATTTCTCTTAGACCTTCTGTCCCCTGCTTCCTTTCCATTTTTTTGTATATGGTGCCCCTTCTACTACATTTTTTTGTATATGGTGCCCATGAAGAGACGAATATTCGCCATCCAGCTCCGCATCCATATTTTATGCATACCAAATGACCTGGATTGAGGCTGCAGAAAAAAAACGAACTGGTTGATGAAATGCCTTCTGAATAAGTATTAGAATGTGCCGATGAAATTGCCTTGGAGGCCATAAGCTTGAGGTTTTTAAAATCATTTTACTTTGACATTTTGTCAATCAAATGAATATTTAGCAAGGGAAGAGAATAACGTGTTGTATGTAATTAATGATTTTTTAAACTTGTTGTGATGACATTTTTAGGGAAACTAGTTGAAAGTATTGCTTAATTTGTTGGAGGTCCTTGCATGTGTATTTGGGTCAACTCATCCTGAGAGGAAGTGAAAGTTTGTACCCCATCTGATGGCTTGACAATTTAGTGAACAGAAATCCACTCCAAATACAGAATCAGATTTAAAGACTTGTTTCATATGCCCAGCACTGGGAAAACAGCATTGTTCTACAATTAACAGCAACTGTTGCCAACAATCAGAGTTCTTTTGGTCGATGGGCTAGGATCCAGCAAAGCTCATTTCCATATTTGGAGTTGAAACTTGGTTGCTGAAATGATTGTTGTAAGAGAGAAATTCGATGCTCAATTGCATATATAATACAAGGGTATGAAACATGTAATGATGAGGGTTTGATAGTGGTGAGAAACACTATAAGAGCAAGTGGGTAATGACAAATTTCACTCAATAACAGAATTAGTTCTCATTTAAAGCAGTGATGGAAATGAGCTTTTGGATAAATAGAATAAACATTCCATTCTGTGGAAACTAGGCCACTTAGAAAGAAAATGAATATATCAAAAGGAAAAATGGGAAGCTAGGTGAGAAATAAGTAATAAATCTCAAAATCAACAATAAGAAATAGTGGAAAATATATTATGTCTGAAAAGTAGAAATGGAAAGTATGCCTGTATATATACTTATACATATAATTTCACTTGTATACTAAGAAGGTACATGGCTAACATTAATAAAAATACCAGTACTTTTGGCTGCATAATTAAAAAATATTGCCATCTTCGAAAGTTACCACTCATACAAATACAGTGTATTATGGGAATTATTGTCTGTGTAAACTCCCTATAGTGATCACATTTGTGATTAGTGATTAACAGAATGTTTTAAACCGAAGAATGATTATTATTTCCTTAGTATAATTGAGATGTTCATCATTTCTAGATATTTGGACGTGTTCAGCAGTTAAAAAAGACTATCAGAAAACTACCACTAACTGGCAGAGTATCAAGTAATAACAGGGTTGTTATTAGCTGAATTGTACAGATGAATTCAATTACTCACGAGCCCTAGAAGTCATAGGATTGACAGAAATAACCACTAATTGTTGGAAATTCAGAGCATGCAGTATTTAGAGTAAATTTTCAAAGTTCTTACCTGGAAATGAACACATACAGGCTATATTTATCTGATGTTACTCGATGTACAATGTTGTAACGCACTTAAATTTTAATACTAGGAATGGAAGTATTCTGCCCATATCGTTTACAATATATCTAAGTATTGCTTCTTCCTCAGATCTGTTGTGCCTTTGTCATTAACATTTCTGTAGACTTTTAATCTTCATAAGTTTTAAGTGCAGTCAGTGAAAGGAAACAGTCGATCCAGGTAAAACAAGCACAAACAACGTGTAAGCCGTTGATAGGAAGAGCTCATGGAAAAGTTGGGGATCATCCAAATGTTTATCTTTCCTTTCACTTCCGGAAGGTACAATACTATCAGCGATACGATCTCTTGGGTGGACTGACAATCCTTTCAGTGGCCTAAGAAACCGCAGTGAGACAAAACAAACGAACCTCGAGAAGCATACTCCCTTTGCCTCGCTTCCCCTCGCCCTTCGCAGTGGGTGATGCGGAGAGACAACGGCCTCCTTTGTCGCTTGCGCTAGCGGGCGAAATCATCCTAAGTCCCCACCACTTCTGAGAAGGACGATTTACCAATCTTTCGAATACTATGCGAACTACGGTGAACTGCTCGCAGAAGAGAAGATGCCTCATTCTATTTTAAGTCCGTTGTCCCCGTAGCTCAATTCCTCCTCGTATGGAAGGTTAGTTGACTATAGCTCTGCAATTTCCACTATCGGTTTTGTGGAACCACTATCTCTCTTCCTCTACTCCCTCGACGAATAAGAATATTTATACGGATGACTTTGCCATGTCTGTTATCTGAAGATTTTTGCAAGTCAACGTAATTATGGCTGTTGAAAATAAAGTTGATTGAGGGTGCAATCAGTTATAACTTCAACCAAACTTCCTAGGATGAGGGATTTCCATAAAGATACGTCTAAAAAAGTCTCCTACATCAATTACTCCTTGCAAGCGAATGAGAAAGAATGAGTCTCAATAAAGTTTCGACATTTTGGCCTATTTTTCTATCTTAAAAAGCAAAGTATTTTAGGGATTGAACCCCAGGCCGCTTCTATGGAATCTTTCTTCTTTATGGTTATGACGCTCAGCGGTGATAAATGTAAACACAACATAGTCACACAAATTTTATTGCAATCCGCCCAAATGAGTTAAAATCCTGAAAACTCTCGTACGGAGCGTGCCATTATATGGCTCCTTGGCTTGATGGGCGTAGATTAGAATCTCCATTCAAGTGGCTGTTTCGAAGGGTAGAAAGTATAAGGCATGATAGCGCAGTTTGGGAAAATCTGAAGACTACAGAATGGTTGGATGCAATGGATTCTCGGAGGTGTAGAAGATCATAATGGAGGGCAGTATATTGGACAGTCGAAGAAGAGGTAGATAAAGGGTATGGATTTTAGATAAAATGATGGCGGGTAAGAAATGCCAACTATAAGGGGATGAAGAGGGATTTATCGTTAAGTGGGGTGCGGGTGTCCACGTGGAACGTAATTAAATTGTATTTTTATCAGTCAATAAATAAGAGTGTTTTTGTTAGTCAAGCGTTTGGAATTTTAAAACTTAATATGCTCATGCGGAATGATTTTAAATTATTAGGAATATTAAAAAATGAATGCACTACAATTTACTTACGTGTCCCTAACACTATGCTGCGCGGCTGAAATTTTGAGAGTACTCAGTGTGAACCAACTTCCGTCTCTGTTCTGTTCAATGTTTGGAAGGTCTGCCTTCAGAATCAACGCGAAAGCCCCTGTTAAAAATTATGGATGTCAATGATTATTTATTCAGTCATATTATATTACAAGCTTCGTGTTTCTCGAGGGAGCAAGTGTTGGAGGGTACATCCACTTTTATGTGGTGGTGCAATGTGTGTGTGTGTGGAGGAATGCAGGAGGCTGTCGAAAGAGTATTCACAAACCACTTCACATACCGACATAAACTTGGGTATTCTAAAGAGTGTGCATAATGGATCCCCAGGGAGTTTTCGCGAGGTCAGGATCAAGAATGATCCACCGAAGGGGAATACATTAATGCTAATCTAACAAAAATGCTAATCAGGAACGGGGCTATGAAACCAAAGAAACGGAAGGAGACATAGTTGAAAAATAGTCAGTATACCCGCGAGTTGTAGCTATCCAATGCAAAGTTGAATATCCCATACTTTCAGAGGAATAAATTGTGATGCATCACATTTAGAACGCAGTGGTATGTATGATCGCAGGTGCTATTGGTGAACTATAATAATGCTTCGCAGAAATTCTTCCGCAGTCTTCCAGAAGTTACATGCTGTTTGCCATGAAAATATGACTCGGACAACTAAGTCATCCATTGCACTTTTTCACTAATCTATTTTATTTATTTGAATAAAAGTATTATGCTAATCGAAACAGTAATTCTATCTAAGAAATGAAAGGAGAATTATTAAAGGAATGTTACTTCATAGTCTCTTCATACATTTATTCTCTCTAAGAAAAGAAACACTATAGGTATTATCACTTTGTACATTTGCACAAAATAAAGAGAACGCTGAAAACACGACCGGTTTTGACGATAATCGTCATCATTTCGACGATTATCGTCGAACCCCTCGTGTTTTCAATGCTCTCTTTATTGTTTTGGATATATACAAAGTGATAATCTCTATATTGTTTCATTATGGAAATCCATTGCGTCAAGCTATCCTCAGAGAATTTTATCTCCTAGAAACGATGCTGTGCCTCGAAAGTAACGAATATCGGCTGCAAACAGACTGGTGACTACGGCGCCCGAGGCTAAATTAAGTTGGAACGATCAACCAAGGCAGCCGGTGTTGACAAGGTATTTCGGTAACTTACTGTACTCGCAAAATACGAATATTCGATTTCCTTAGGCGTGCCCATTCACCGAACGAATAGCCGAACCAATGATACGAAAAGTTCCTCGGATTCCTTCCGGCAAAAAAACCGACATTGAAAAAAGTCTAGGGACCGAAACATTCGCTGCACCGTCGAATAATGTCCCTGTGCGTCATCCTGCCCCGCCGCACTCTTAGACCAGGCCTTTTAATATTTTACAACTTAAAAAATTCCTACCCGCCATTTTTTTCGCGGTAAAGTCTTGGAGGTAATAGAAAAGACCTCTCATCTCGTGATTTAAAAAAAGTGGCGCGACACTTATTTATGTATTTAAGCAGTTAGTTTAGAAAATGAGTTTTTTTAGAAATATTGAAAAAAACTATTGCTCCCAGAGTGTTAGGGGTGCAAAATAATGTGTGCGTAATAATTAGAACCCAAAAAATGCGACTTTCTAAATTAAAATTACTGTGGCCTTCAAAAAGTTATAGTAAAAAAACAAATGCAAATGACAGAGGTTGATAGAAAATAAAATAAAACATTTAAATAAACTTCCTAAAATGAAACTATTAAATAAATTTATTCCCTGGAAAACAAAAGTTTTATTTTAATTTCTATCACCCTATCATGTTGGATTTCCACGAAGTATCGGCCTCTACTGTTAACTTTACGCAAAATTGACTTTCTTTAAAAGTTAACAACTCTATGAATCGTTATTAAAAGACGATTGAACAATATTTATAAATAACCTCTCTCTCCCTTCTCTATCTCCATCCCTATCTCTCTCCGTCCCCCTCTCTTTCCCTCTGTCCCTCTCCTGCAGGACCCGCAGCCATTCTTTCCTCCTGAAAAACCCTTCCCCGAGCGGTGGTGGAAGCGGCAAGTCGCATTCCAGGGGGGGAAGGGGGGGAATAGAAGATGGTGTTGTTGCGCGAGTACCCCCTCCCTCCTCCCACGCATTCCACCCACTCCCTCCTCCCACGACGAATAATGGAGGAGGAGGCCCTCTCCTGCCATCCTCTCCCCCCTCACAACACTCCTTGGGGCCGAGCAGAGCGAACTGCTCTCTCGCACACACTCGCTTCCTTCCACGAGAGAGAGTCTTGCTTTGCCCACCCAGCCGCCAACCCCCCTCCCCTTCCCTTCTCCACCCCCTCCCCTCGGATGAGGGCGTCGGTCGGTCGCCTTCCTTGGGGTGGTGGTGGTGTATTGGACCCTTTCTTCCCATCCACC
>WURS02033135.1:0-11533 GCA_011762765.2 Rhinocypha anisoptera
GCCGCTAGTCGAGCGTCTCCATCAAGGCGATCCCGTGGTCTCTCTTTGACGTATGCCCCCTCAAACACGTTCGGTACACCAACTTTACATCGACATATCTGTACTCAGTTTCTTTTTTTTAACCTGTCACTTGTTGAATAAATTGGAATATAATGATATTCGGAAATCTACCGGTTGATGTAGTTGTTCTTATGAATTCTTGAAAAGAAAATGTGTCGACTGCCGCGCAAAGATAAATCCCACTTCATCTCTACACATGCTTCCTTCTCGACATCATTCCATCCAACATGCCTGTTCTTTTCCTACCTCCTACCCGCTTACTCACCAACATCCTACCCTCCATTGTGGTCTTCGACTACCCATCGCCCCCTTGACAACCCATCCTTCCTCCGACTTATCCCAACTTCTTTCCTCCAACTCAGTTGACTCTCAGCCCCTACCGAAATATGTATTTATCATCATGATTTTCTTAATTCTTCGCAAATGTCGTGAATGCCCTGCCTTTTCCTTTTCTGCGATATACGGTCGTCCGTTTCAACCCTGGCATTACGACAAATATTTTATGAGGGATTCATTTTTGCCGATTGTGCTGTCAGCAGAGGAGGCACAGGAAGTATCTAAAAAGATTATATGTAAAATATTGGGAGAATTTTGGACGCAGGACATCGAGGGCTGAAAAATATGGAGAGTGTTTTCATTCGGATGTCTTATCCGATTATATGGAGCCAATTTCAGCGACATCGAACACCAAAACTCAAGTCGATGACTCCAGTAGCATGTCGATTGCTGCTAAAACCATCTATTCCCATTTCGTGGACTCTTTCTGCAGTATTATGTGAGTTGACAGACCCAGATGCTAATAGAGAAACCGTGCAGTCTCGTGTCTACTCTTCGTCAGATGAAGAAGTGTTAGATTTCACGACTTAGTATGTAAATAATGGAAATGTGATTAATATAGTAACAAATTGTTGCGTTTATTGTTATTAATTAACTGTTGATAACATAAATTATATTTAAGTCATAATAAAGACGTAATTTGAAGTTTAATTGGCCAATTTTCAAGAAATCCTGTCCGCCATACCTATTAAATTTCTGAATTTTGGGTTCAGAAAATATGGTTGTTTTAAGAAGGCCCTCAACTATCAAGAGTGGCATTTCTCCTATAATCATCTCATATCAATAAAAAATTGTGAAGCATACAAAAAATTAAATAGTGTAGTCACATTCTGGTTTCCTGTAATAATTCTTTTTAAAACCTACTTAATCTCCTTTCTATTGAACCAAAAAACTCTTGGGTGGCAATACTACATGAGGTGTCATCCATTGTGGATTATTACTGGATGAGGAATGGGCAGGAGGCATAATTTTTGGAACATTGTAAAAAGCAAATTTTCACAGAAAAATTCTATTAAAATGGAACTACCATAGGTTAGGAGTATCACTGGCAGCACATTAATGTCAAAAGTCAAAATCAATTACTATAGAGGATTGTTTATCAGAAACTTCAAACGATGAAAAAAAAGGAAAATGGCTAATTGCAAATAATTTCTTAAGTTAATTACAAGTTTGTTATTTAACCTATATGAAAATATGGTTTTATTCTTAAACATTACATTTGCAACATAATTATTGCTCACTATACAGGACAAGGCCTGCTTTGAGGTTGAGCATTAAAAGAGTGCAAGAAAATGAACTAATATATCTTCAATTTATAATAAATTCATGACTGAAATACACTATTTCAAATCAACTCTATCATATGGATTAACTTGGTCATAATAAATTTCAAAATGTCTCAATTAGCAAAATCAAAGGTATGCAGCTAAGCAAAAATGTGTAATTTTATAAGAGAAAATATAGTTCCAAATATGACAGAAATTTAAAATATATGATATATTCCACATCCCAATCAATTCAGATAAACTATCTTCTACTGCAAACCATACGCCAGATTATTGCAAGTGAGCCTGATATGTGGATTAATTCAAAGTTATATAAAAGGTATGTGATACCCCAAAATTTAGTTAAGAGTAAACATAAAAAATTACAAAACACTGATATATACCTAGGTATATCTGAAAATGAAAAAATTCAGGAAATGGATTGGATGCAAAAGCTAACATTCATGCAATTCAAGCCTATACACATGCTGACTGACAAGAGCAAACAACTGTGATTTAAGTCATGTGATGTGAATTTAGTATCTCATAAGAAAAACAAAAAGGATGTATGTGAATGTGACAACCTAGAGTTAATGGATGTTGCTGATGCAACATCCCATTTAAAGACAGGTCCTATACACCAAGGTGACAGTGATCATCTGACACTGAAAGAAACACCAAACTGGACATGTATGTACTGCCAATGGCTATAAAGAAAAGTGCAGGTGGCAAGCAGTATGCCAAAATCTTATGCATGAGCAGTAAGATGGCTTAGTGGATAGATTATTCAGCTATTAAATGAAGTATGCCAACTTAAACTCAAAATGACTAACATCTGAAAGCTCCAAATGAATCAAAGCTATATAATAATTATAACTGAAACTGAACTGAAATCACAAGTGACATTGTATAAGTACTTATTTCCCCTAATTACATCTTTGCATTTATAAATGGTAGTTATAGATACCATGAAATATAAAAGAATTCAAATTGTGGATAATAGATACAGAAGGCGAAAGAATTTCACATAGTTAGGCCAGAGACTATCTCAAATAAGAAGTATATTGTATTTATCATAAATATTATTAGCCAGCTATTAAATTTTAATTTAAATACTTTTTCTGGCACAATGCAGAAAAACTTTTTAAAAACTAATTAACTTCATTAGGTAGTTCCAATGTGTTTCCAAGTATTACAGATATAAAAGAGAATTGTAAAATCCTTTAGGGTTTTGCTAAAAAACTCTCAAACCTCTGTAACCACAAAACAAATATCTAAGTTTTTCAGACTATTGCCTTGCCAGGTAGTTTTATCTATAGATTTAACCTTTCTAAGGTTAAACTCAATTAAATTCTGCAGTTTTAATGACCGATTTGTACAAATGCCCCTAATGTGTGAATTTTCATGCTGCTGGGATTAGTACTAAGTAAGCTCAATCAAATCACTGATCAAACCAATGATAGGGTTGAAGAGTTGAAGACTGCAGAGGCAATTTCAATAATAAGTTTAAGACATTTTGAGCAAGACTGTTATCATTTATACAAAAAGGACCTAAATTCATTATTACTAATTTAAGGTGGGGTAATTATCAGAGGAAATGGAATGAGGAAGAAAGCAGAAATGAGAAAGCAAATTACATTGCTCTAGTATTACAATATACCTTCACTTTCTTAAATTGTGACTTTGTGCAAAATCAGAATGGTTGCCAGACACATTTTCATATTTCCTAAATCCAATCGACTTACAAATGGTGATCAAAATCAAATTCCTGATGGCACCTTGCAGGATATATTTAAAAAATGAAGACACCATTAAAAAAAAAGTATTTTTTCCAGGAGACATTACATTGAAGAGGAGAAGAGTCAATACTGAAAGGTACAATATGGAACGTTTGACAACTTTGAAGAGGCCATGTGGATACAATGCTACTTTATGGCAACTATAGCTTATACCTTAGTCAACAAATAGCCGTGGTGATCTCATGTATGCACTCTTATGCATGCCGTTTGGTTTTACATATTTGGGGTAATTGGAAGACTAAATGAAAACTGACCCTAACAGCAAATGATGCCAAATGAAAAACAATTTGACAAAACCTCAATTTGCGAATTTGGAAAGCAGTAGGAACTAATAAATAGGTGTGAAAATGATGTATTTACAAAGGAAGAAAAGGAATTGAAAGAGATAAATATGCAGGTTGATGCTAAAAAAAAAGGACCTGGAATGAATATCAATAGAAAACAATGGCCTTTAACTCCATGTGCTAGTTAAAATGACTACTAAACAGTGCACCATTACTGTCAGAATAAAACAGTAGAGACAACTCTCCTCAAGATGTGTAGTTTTGCTCAATGGTACATCAACTCCTAAGAACTCCTTTTCCAAGAGAAAAATGTGCTAAATAAGCATTTCTCTGTCACAGAACTTTATTCCAATGTTTGCAACCAGTTTCGATGCAAAATATCATCATAGGGCATGATGATTATGAAACACAAAAAATATACTTTGCCATACCAAAAATTTTTTTGTGGAATGGCAAAGTATATTTTCTGTGTTTCATCTATAATCTACATGAAAGACTTCCACCAAGTGACGCCTGATATGATCGCTTATATCATATGGCATTTTTTTGCATTAATGTCTAAGCCTATTTATCAGATAGGATGTGAGTTAGGAGTAGTGGGAGGTAAGTATAGGAGATGAAATTCAGGTAATAATAGGTAAGTGTGGGTTTTGAACATGGGAAATAAGAATGGGAAGTTAGACTTTAAGGGGTTAAGGAATGGATCTCATAAGTCACTATGGGATGGGAGGTTTTAATAATTTATGATTGAAAAACATTTTTGTGGAATTTCTAACCTTATTTTAAGGCAATTCAAATTGAACTTAACCATTACCCTCAGGTGAATAATTGTGCATATAATACTAAGAACCTACCTAATACCTATAGAAAAAAAACTTATCTTTGATGCATGATGAGAAGGTCAAATGGAAATGCAAATACACAGTGGAATAAGAATCAATAGTAATGACAATTTTTAATTTATGAAAAGCAAACAACATCCACAATGAGTAAAATCCTGCCTCTGTTTAGAACAGCATAACTAGATGAGTGATGCAATTATGTTATAAAGTGGCCAGGTAAGTATTTCAAAGCATTCTTTTACCAACAGAAAGTATCTTAACAGGTAAGCATCTGAATTTTTCCATTCATCAACTACCAAGGATATCAGGCACAAGCTCTGAGTTGCCTAAATATTCAATAACTTAAACAATCAAACGTAATGAGTTTTTCTAATTCAGAAGTTTGATTTTATTTTCTTTTCCATGGCTGGCATAGATTATATGCCCACTTGTTATCTATCAAGAATGAGGGAGTGGGAGTATTATGTCACGCAAGGCACCTACAAATTGTGGGTAGTCACATAACCAAATGGGAGAAATTGTTTTACTTTACAAATCTTTAGAGAAAAGAAATATCATGAAAAAATCTCAGTTTATGGCATTTGCTGTCCAATGCTAGGGGCATTGATCTAATTTAAAATGACTTAGTAAAAAAAGTGTAATTGACACATTCCAAAAATAATTTGAAAGTTGGATGCTTAAGTCTGATTCCTCATACAGCATTAGTTTCAACTAGAACATTCAGCATGCATTAAAAAAGATTTTAATTTTTATGGTTTTCAGCAACCACATGCAAATTATATTTAGAATATCCAATGTATATATTAAATGGCATAACGATGTGACCTAATGACAAAAGAAAATTTCCAGCATTAAATGGTTATTCCCCAGGTATTCCAGGTAAGATTCCATGAGTATTTGGAAGACTTAACTATCAAAATGTTGGAACAGGAAAAAATTACGTCTGCTGACCTCTGATAATATTTCATACTTCCTAATTAATATGCCTTACTTTATTTTAGACCTACTTCACCCAATTCTACAAATAATCTCAACAACAAATTGAATGCCTTGTGGAAGAAATAAAATAAATAATTTTCTGAATAAATGTACTATTCATTCCATCCATTCAATGAAACAAATGCCTGAAAACAACAAACAGATTTCACTATTGTTCACTAAGTTGCAACAGGTGTATATCATAACAGGTAGTTACCAGGACCAGGGAGTAGGCAGGTTATATGACCAGCTAAAGGAAGTAAGAGAGGAAAATACAATGCTCTGGCAAGGCAAGTAAGGAAGAAATGAATGTAGTGACATTGATGTAATTGATAGAAAGGTATATAGAATAATCGGAATATCTTTGCTTGCCATGTAGATGTGAGCAATCATCTGATAGAGTAGATTAGAGGAAAAAATTAATTGAAGTTTTACAGAACACCAGAGTGAACCAAAGAGAAATGTCTCATCTGAAACTTGTCTATGACTCAGGCCACACAAGTATGGGCAGTAGACAGAAAAAAATCTAGAGGGCAATGTTCAGCAAAGTAGTTAGGATGATCTACTGTTGACCACATTTAAAAAATTAAATTCTGGGGTAAGACTCTGGTATTAGTAATTGCTCTGGTGGGGAGCCCAGTCAGATGGATTCAAAGATAGGTAAGTCATTCAAGATATTCAAGTGTCAGCCATCCAGTCAAAAGATTAGAAGCCTTGCTCAGGTTAAATTAATTACAATTAAAGGTCCAATGTGGGAGGTTTTGGATGAATTTAATCATGAGAAAAAGGAGGTGATGTGATTTTCTAGAAGTAGCGAGACAAAATTGAATCTGTGTGTTAGACTAGGAAAAATGTTGGAAATGTTGGAAAAGTTAAAAATAATTTCTTATTTACGTAGTATCACAAAGTAAAATATACATAGTTACAGGAAAATAGAAATAAATAAAGTGGCATAATAGTGAAGAGTAATCACACTAGTAAAATGAAGAGAAATAATGAAAGGAACCATAAGTAAAAATACAAATAAAAGGTTATATTGGTAACTCTCAAATGGAATCTTACATTGTAGGATTCCAAAATTTGGTCCTTAAGGAAGTCAGACAAATGAAAAATAAGATGCTTTTGAGATATGAGTGTGACAAAGAATTGAAAAAATAAAAAGGTCAGCCAAAAATATAAAAGAAAATTAATAGGGAGTGGGATGTGGATTGACTAATTATTCTGTGGAAACAATGAGCTATTGATGCCATATTTTCTGTTGTATGGATGTTGTAAACAAATTAATTTTCCTAAATTATTTTTCAGTGCATAAATAAACTTAAAATAATGATTCAGGATTTATTTCTAAAAGAGAAAAGCATTAATGCATCTATAAACAATTAAAATTAAATGAACTAAAATTACCTTTCCCTGATAATCTTTAACATCTGACTGGTTTAAAATGATGACAAAATAAAAGCCTACTAAGTACTTTTAAATAATAAAAACAAGATTAAAAATATATAAATTCCTCAGACAGATGGGTCCTTTGTACTATTAACACAAAAAAATAAAAACTAAGAACACAACACAACATTCATGTCCAATATGGGATTTATTCCTTTGAAATTTTGTTTATTACAGGCTGAAAAATTAAGTAAGAGATTGCATCTTGGCCTCCATGCAAGATTTACAGCACTAAGACACCATTCTGAATTGGCTGCTGCAAACCATAAGGCTTATTTCAACAGAAATAGCAGTGAAATTCTAAATTAAACATCCAAAATATATAATAATCAAGAGCGTACAACTTGAAACACAAATTCCTTTCAACTTGTACATCTTGGACACAAAATCTTTCAGAAGCATTCTGGGATTGTATTTAAATAATGCTCAAGGTGAGCGTTGGAAACATCTACATGCTTCAGTATGCAGGAAATTCATGTGTAAATGCTTCAGACGAGTGCCAGCCATAAAGAATTCTGTCGACACACAGGCAACGATGTTTAAGCAAGTATGAGGAAGGAAGAGGAAGGCTAGAGAGAGAATACCTGCAGAATGGGAACTGTATTACATCAGCATTAATTATAGCCACTAATGAAAAGACTTACCTTGAGATCACAAGTTGTGTTGAGGAGGAGGTTACTGGGTTTAAGGTCTCGGTGAAGAACATTTGCTGAGTGGATGTACTTGAGTCCTCGAAGGATTTGATATAAGAAGTAGCAGATGTGATCATTACTGAGCCTCTGTAATTAAAAAAAGGATGAATTCAAGAATCACACCACCTCTACACTCTTGCTCTTCTCCTTGAGAGCTTATTTCTCTATTTAGTGCCATACCCAGTAGGTGTAAAGGAAAAAAAAATAATAATATGAGTAATAACAAGTTATCTCCTGAGAAAATACAAATTTAAATGTGAGAGAAATTTACTAAATAAAAGTCTAACAAGAAACTTAAAAAGTTATCATACACATGAGAAAGCTGTTCAACAAGAGTAAACATTTTCACCAGGCGATGACCAATTCAACTGTGGAAGGTCAATATCAAAAAGGATGGCTCTTAGGTGTAACTGGTAGTCACAGTGACTGTGACAATACTGGACTAACAGTTGGGGGATTGGGCTTGACTCTTTTTCCAGTCAGGTAATATTTTTTCAGAATGATATTCAATTATCAACTCAACGATGAATCCTAAAAAGGCACAATTTTACTATTCATCAAATGAAATGGTGTCGGCCTCGGCAGTGGTGGGGTAATGTCCTCGTCTACCAACCCAGCAGTCCCAGGTTCGAATCCTGGCTAGGTGATTTATCAGTCTCCACCTAGGGGATGAATGTATTTGTTTCATCCTTGTTGTTTTCATTGTTATATTGCACGGCCATAATTGGATTAGTGCTGAGGGTGGGCAACTGATTAATAAATCAAAAAATATATAAAACCCAAAAACATGACCCTAAATGAATACTAAGATCATGGATAAATTTCTGTAAAAATTGTATTTAGTATCCCTAACATACTTTTTATATCTTCAATAATGCCTATTGATGTTAAAAAATCAAGTAATATAGCTTGTAAAATTCATGTTTCTTAGAATAAATGCATTGTGAAGCTTTGGGTAAAATTTGAATATCATCCATCATGACCACTTTCAAGGTGAGTTTGTTCCATCATGACCTGAATAACCAACAGGTGTCAGTCAACCTGCCACTGGATTCTGCCATTATTTATATTCACTGACATAACAATCACGATATGGAAATATTTCAGACAAAAATTTCATGCATTTCTGGCTGTGGAGCTTTAGAGGCCAGCAGAGCCAAACTAAAATGAAAATAAACCAACTGCAGCAATAATCTTTAATAAGCAGCAATAAAATCTCTAAATCTCTCTTTCTACCTTCATAGAGCAATTTACATTCACTTGGTAACTTATGAAATTCTTGATATCTCTAAAGTAGGACCTTAAGCTTGTGAACAGATTTGATATTTTGAGGATTGAATTAAAGTTTACTACACGAGAATAATTTTATGGCTTTATATTTTTTTACATGGTGTAATGAGAATCTACCCAAAATGTTTTTTTTATTTAGGAGAAGCAAAAATCCAATAACCTCGCATTCAGTGACCCTGGAAAGTTGCCTAAGTTATGTCAGTGGCTTTGAAGTGTGGATTTCAAACAAAAAAAATGATCATCTAACCAACAAAATTAAAAACATCTTTGCGACCCTTTTATGCTTCAGTTTTATTACTGCTTTGAAAATAACTTTTTTATGAGATTTATCTACCATCTGAAGTCATTTAAAGTTTTTAATAAAATGCAAAGCATAAAAATTAAATATTAAACTCTGTCCGAAAAAGAATATTTTCACTAAAAAAAAAAGAGGAAAAAAATCCTTCACATACCATGGAATGCAAAATCAAGCTCATTTAAGATTTTGAAGAAAATAATTGAATCGACAGTTCAATTGACAGTAGCAGTAGAAATATTTTAAAAGTATTAACATAAGTAACAGTATCCTGTGACATACATGAGAACATGGAGACCATTAAAACATGGTGATGGAAAGATTCCTGAGTTTTATATTCTCATTTACCCAGCTCTAGAAACCATGACCTTCAGCATAAAAAAATCGAGTGAACTTTGGTGAGTTACATAAGTAACCTCTATGTTTCTTATGCAATGCAACTGGTTGTGTAATAAAATTTATGTGGAAAAGGCAGTGTGTTTTTCAACCTTTAAAATTTCAAAAGAGTGGTTAACACGAAGATAAAGAGAAGCATTGATTCAACTGATGCATATACATGTTTGGAGAAGGATGTATTGAAGACATGTGACTAGACTAGATAGACGCATAGGATGCAGAAGACTAGATAGGATGCATGGTAAAAGGGGAGGAGAGAGAGAGACCAGTGATCAAGGGGAAGACACTCGAGAGTACAAGACGGATTGAAAAAGGATTAGCAATAAATAATGGGGGGTGATTTTAAGCAAGGAATATGTTTCTTGCAATCAAATAACCTGAAGGAAATGAAGAGAGAGAAAAACATGAGTGGTATTCACTTTATGGACACAGTGTGAATGCCACAGAGGAAGGAAGAGCACACCAGTACCCAGAATCGTAAATTTAGAGTATTTAGAATTACCTACTCAAGCAACTGCAACTCAGAAAAGGAGAAATATTATTTTAAATTTGTATTACGATGATATATATGCCTAAATTTAATACGGAATTATTTTCCAAATGCTCCATTAAAGCATTTAGATTGCAAAAAAGAACAACAAGGATTCTTTCTGAAAAAATTGAATCAACTTTTAAGCTTCAATGTGTCTTTTTAATTACTTCCTGTATCGTGTAACAAGACTTATTTTTTTTTAAGCAGACCTGAGAAGAATAGAAGCTTTCAAAACATGGTACTGGAGAGGGATACTGTAGATCAAATGGACAGATAAGAGGGGGAAATAAGGATGCAAACAGAAGAGTTGAAGGAGAGAAGGCATCATGGAGTAGGAAGAGTAGAAGTAGGGCCAGATGGATTGGGTAAACTCTTGAGGTTGAATGAATTTATTAAGAATATCAAAAGAAGAAAAGGACGTAAGAGAAAGCCTGGGGAAAGTAAGGAGAAAGGCATAGGACAAACTGCAGATGTAAGAAAGAGGAATTACCAAGGTGTTAAAGAATTAGTATTAGATAAAGAAAGAAGTGGGGTGCTGCCAACCAAGCTTCAAACCGAAGCATTCATGATCATGAAGTCTCATTTTGATGATTTCCACATAAATTCTTGTTTTTACAGAAACCAGTTGCAAAATTTACACTTTCGATCCATTCAAACAGAGAAGGAAGGCGGGGCCAGACAGGAGGAGGAGCTTGAAGCCGGTCATGTGGTCTTGAGGTAACCAATAGGAGTGCGGGTGGGGAAATCCCTCTACTTGGGAGCTCAGTCTAAATCTGGCTTTTGTCGTGTAAAGATCTGCTGGGTTAGCTGTGTTGCCACATGTTCTGCATGTTCAACATCTGTATTTAAAATTTGGCTGCAAGTATTGGTGTGCTTGTCATAGCATCAGTGTTTGTTGTACCATCGGTACCTGAAGGTACAGGTGGAGAAAGAAGAAGATGATTTCAATTTAGCTAGGCCATTATAAAAATTTATTATATTGTCGTTTGGATTTTGATGGACTTAAACAATATTAAAAATAAGGCTGAGCCAATAATTGCTTCCGATATAAATATTGACCAACATTCAGTTATCGGTATCGGAGCAACAGAATCTGATGATATTTTCAGATTCCAGACTTTTTCATCAAATAGTTGTGTACAGTAGAAGATCGCTAAATCGGATAATGCGGGACCTGATATTTTTCGGAGTTACAATATTTCCAGTGTTTAGGCTGCTTGTGGCTGAAAAAGTTGCACGTACAATAAAAAGTTGCCCCTCCCCCCCCCCCCCCCCCCCCCCCCCCCCCACGCCCCAACAAGTCGAACCAACCTGTAGG
>WURS02033146.1:0-11533 GCA_011762765.2 Rhinocypha anisoptera
CTCTAATTGTGCGAGGAAAAAATGACATTTTATATCTATCTGTTCGGCATCCTAACTCTCTGATTTTATGTACGTGAAATGTATTTTATTATTATTTTATGTTGCCCTACTAAAAACTATTTTCGTGCTAAATAAAAGTGGAAACTGCAGAGTTAATTCTTCCACCCCCCCACTTGGCTACTCCTTTGTGTATACCACTTTATGTTTGTAATCAACAGTTATGCCAATGTGTAACTTTAAATTAATTAACTAAAAGATTTTAATCTAATTCAGTACCTCCAAGCGACAGCCTATGCTGCTTATTTAGGTTCATTGGTGACTGGAAAATACAATATGAGTATATACTATGTATTCGAATGCTAGAAAACATTCTTAGTATATAGCTATATCTTGAGCAAACCTATATGACACCGGGACTTTTTTTAGAAAATAATAATATTTTATGTATGGATAGGTAGCTTTAATAGTTAGTATATCATTTAGCCGAAAGTATTGACCATTGGGTTTAACATTAACCCTATCGAAGGCTTCCCCGTCACGGGTGAGTTTAAAATCGTCATTCTTAGAAAAATTGTGTCTTATCAAATGTGGAATTGATCGTAGTGTGCCGTAATCTCAGAACTAAGACAGATTATCTAAGGACATTAATAAACAGTGATAAATCCTTTTGTGTACTTCCAATGCTAGAAAACAAAATAAAATCATTATAATTCAGTTTCCCACCCACAGTACTAAGCCAATTATGGTGGTGCAATGCAACACGGTAATATACATGGGCGAAAGACAGACATCCATGCCCTAGGAGAATGAAAAACTACCTAGCCAGGATTCGAAACCAGGACCTCCGCGTTGGCAGAGGCCGTTACCCCGCCGACACCGAGTCCGGTAATCTGGTGTAACTTATATATTTATAAATCTTTATGTTTTTAATTACTGGTAATATTTTTTGCATAGGATGTCTCGACGGATAGGTTTATTTAGCACCTCTCGTCATAGAAAAACCGAAATTGACGAACACGGGACCCATCCCCCAGGCGAAGCTCGAAACCGCGGCCTTTGGGTAAGCCTGCTATTCACAAGGCTAATTGAGGTGCCAATCATGAAATAAAAATAATGTTACTTGTTGAAAATAGTGTGAAGCGAACGTAATGTAATTGCCACAAGAAGACTTTTTTGTAACAGGATCTATGTATAGTACAATGGAGTGATCGATTTTCCAAAATTATTTTTTTGATGGGATTATTCGGTAGGAGTTTATTTACTGGATTGAAACCACAACCGCCTTTTGCGACTAATCGCCCGTTTAATTCGGTGCGTGTGTACTCTGAGCAAATAAATATTCTGTATAAATATTTGATTGGCATTTTAAATATACGTAAATGTAAATAATGGAAATAATTAAATCCATTTATTTCATAGAAACTTTTTGACGAATTATCATTTTAATTTGCGGCATACTTTATTGTTTCCAGATTTAATCATCAGCCATTGGTTTGCATATTTATTATAAATAAGAAATATTTGTATGGACAATGGAATTGGATTAATAACATAATTGTGACATGAATGTTATGAGTTAATTATCTGTCCGAATTTTCAGTGGATGAAATTCAGGATTTAAGTATTCGTACATCCATCAGCGGGGGCAATGGATTTTCAGAAAACGTTACCCGGAATTTTTGGACGAGCACTCTGTGATCGAAAAGCGATGCGGTGATTTATTTCCGTTCGAGTCATCCAGAATCTAATTAAGTATCGCTCCTAAACCATTTTGCAGCGGACTCTCGTAAGTGATTTCCTCGTTGTTCACCGCTCATGGGAACTCGTGGTTTTTGTTTGGATAACATTATTTCGGCAGTCAATTTGAATCGAACGTAAAACTTAACGAAGCTCTTCGGGACCGAAAGCACGTTGGAAAGTCAACTAGCGGGAGTACGAGCT
Source organism: Rhinocypha anisoptera (assembly GCA_011762765.2). Taxonomy (NCBI): domain Eukaryota; kingdom Metazoa; phylum Arthropoda; class Insecta; order Odonata; family Chlorocyphidae; genus Rhinocypha; species Rhinocypha anisoptera. Next base: position 1,942 of record WURS02033146.1, read on the forward strand.
CACTCGTTTCGCTCTTTAACGTGAAAAGAGAGCTTTAAAAATATAGCAAGTGCCACAAAACACCGCCCAAACTTTCCCCGTGGTTGTCTGTGCTACAACACGAGCTGCTCGCCCATACGAACTACATTTAAGTCCCTCCAAACTTCAAATCTGTAGGATTCTCCGCGTTCTGCGGAAGATCAGGGGTTCCGAATCCGCTCCCGGCGCCCTTACCCCCCTCACTTCACTAATCCTCCCAGCAGCGGTGCGTTACGCAGGCAGCACACACGAACGAACAGAGGAGAGTATGGAGAGTATGCTCTGCTCATCCCCCACCACCCACGACTCACTTGTCCCAGGAAAAAAAAGAGTACATAAAAGGGCCCAAACGACTCGGGCCCCACTTTTATTTCTGTCCTACGCTTAAAACTTCCCCTTATCGGAGTGAATGGCCCCGCCGTCGGGCTAAAGGGTCGTTGGTCCTGGGGAATACGGTGGAAATGAAGAGGAATGGAAGCGGGGAACAACAAAGACCAGGCGCTTCTCGCATGTACCTCAATCTCTCGCCGGCCGGGTTAGCATGGTGGGCGGTGCCCTCGAAGGATAAACCCAAAGGTCGTCCCCTCGGGCTCTGACGTTACGGTCGCCCAATGGGGTAGGTATTTCTTCGATTTGAGGTGTTAAATGACCCTTTTCTTGAAGAAAGAAAGAAATTAAAGAAATATTCATTGTTCTTGGACTTCATAGTCCACTGATAATTCAGAAAAATAAATAAATAGATATCAGAGCTCATCTATAACTTAATGACATTTTTAGAAAACGGATATTATTATTTTTTCCAATTATTATTTATTTTTCAAAATATTTTTTTTAAACAGCCTAGAGAGACCTTTTACATTGAATATATATAACAAGAAAATAAATAGGATTAATGACAAAGAAGTAAATAAAATAAAAAACATAGGAAACAATAAATACAAAAAAACCTTCCAAGGACAAAATATTTATGGAACATTAGGTAAGGAACAATCTGATGCGCGCGGATAAGATTTTTTAAAGTGATTACAAGAAATTTTTGATTCGTGGTATTTCTACTTAAGGGGTGATTAAACAGGAGCCATTCTGGTCGTAAAATTGGACTTTTTTTCGCTGACGGGAAGAAGTTCCAATAAATATCTAGGTTTTACAACTTTAAGAATACAATAAAAAATAACCAAGCGTGTATTTTCTTCTGCTTTTGACCTCAGCCGTGTAAGACTGGTAAAATAAGTCGAAATACGATCGACTATTACTAAGCTAAAAATAAACCGTACACACATATTCATTACCCTTCGGAGCTTTTGATTAAGCTCTTCAGTGAGATCGTGGTAAACCCGGAAGGAGTAGTAGTGTGTGTGTGTGTGTGTGTGTGGTCTCGCAAGAATCATCCTAAATAGAAAAATACTACCGTTTCTCTCTCTCTCTCTCTTCTTAAGTATTTCCACCAAATTGCTCATCGTGAAAATTAGTTTTTCAAACACGATGTAAACTCGACTCGTTAACGATGGAATCCAAAGGGAATAAGCCATGACGACCAAGTAGGTACGAATTGTCGGCGTGCTCTTATCAAAGCCCCCTATAAAAGACCCGATTCGCTCGGGAAACTTCATGCGAACACCTTTCTTTCCCGCGCACTATACCAAACGCCTTCGCTGTTGTTGTTACAGCTCACAAACGACCGTACGTCGAAATGATCTCGAGTGCATTTCCCTTGGTGCGTGGATCGCTTCCCTCGTGTGCAATTTGGACGCACGTATGATGCACAGGAGTATTTACTCGCATATTTGGAGAAGAATTGCACCGGTAAATGGAGGAAAGAATTGATGGCATGGAATCTTAAGAAAAGAAGTTTTTAAAAAATATTTGTGGAGACGAATAATATCGAGCTTTATATGTTACGGTTTTAAAACCCTGCTCTTGGGGAGTGAAGCCGAATATATATTGCATGCCTTTGAGATAGTGATGCGAAGAGTAAAAATAGAATACGACCATTGACAAATGAATTAGCACTGAAAAAAGTGAAAGGAGAAGAGAGGGAAAAGTATTAGGGGAATATTATTAACAAGGTATAAAAATAATACAGAATAAATAAAGAAAATTGAAAAGATAGTAAGAGGCAGGTAGTAAGAGAAAAGATAGTAAGAGATAGGTCACTGAAGTACAGGTTTTGAGGTGGATTGCTTGGTAAAGGTGGTAGTAAGGTTAAGAGTATTATATCACAGGAATGTTAATAATAATAAATAATAATAAATGCTTTGGAAGTTACGCGGATCGGAAATTTGGCAATCATTACTTTAACGCTGATGCGGTGGTCAGTTCGGCGTTAGGAAAATATATATCCTTGGAAGGTCACGAGAATGTGTAGTAATCAACACATTCCATCTGAAACTTTTCTCTAACGAGTTGAAAAGCCTGAGCATTCGCTTACGCTAAAAAACAGCAGGCTCACTCATTTTAAGCAATTAAGTAACTTTTCGCAGAACTCGACAATTTTTTACCAAATGATACGTATATCCATTAGCATCCAAGTGTATACCTCCATTAGTTCATGGATGTCCATAAGTTCGACGAATTCATGCCTGATGTGATTATGTTTAAACGACACGTTATCTCTCCAATTCCTCTTAATTTCGAGATTAAGCCTCATAAGCAGACCTTCAAAACCGAAGGAAGTTCTGTTTCGCGGTATGTACGTATCACGTCTTATTGATCTGAATGATATAGATTTCGGTGGAAAACACGGTGTTCCGCAGAGAGAGGGAGGGTGAAAAAGAGAGAAGGCAAAATTCAGGTGGAGTGAGGATTTCCTGAGCCCAGGAGTAGTCACCGGTAGTGGAGAATTCGTCCTTTATTTCGGATCCTTTAATCGGAGAAAATAAAGTTAACCGGAAACAGAGCGCAGAGGTTTCGTTTGTTTGTCAGATTTTTTACCCAACTCATACGGGTTCGGAGGTCAAGTTGCCCCGGGAGTTGAGGGAGGAGTCAGCGGAAGTTTCTCGCCCTCCTCCCAACGAGGGGAAGCGGCACTTCTGCGTCTCTGTAACAGGAAAGAAACGAATTCTTTCCCCTCTGCTACGGGGCCGCAATCTAAACCACGGAAACAGAGCGCTCGTCTCCCTCTGTCTTCCTCTCAAACCATTCCCGAGCCATTCCCCCAGTCGTAGTTTTGAGGGCCACTTCCCCCAGCCGTAGTTTTGAGGGCCACTTCGCCCAGGAGGTCCGCCTAAGGCGTTGCAACGCAGGGAACTCTCCCCCAACTCACATCCCGCAGCGTGGGCTCCCTCCCGTTGCGGGCACAAGTTGTGCCCTGTCCCATGGCTTAGTCTGATTTTTCTTCATCCGGGATTATTTTAAGTTTTAAAATCATAAGTTTTATTGAGCATAACCGTTAAAGTACTTGCCTTCGTTGTTTCATCTGCGAACCCACGGACAAATTCTTCTAGAATTAGGTCAGTCACGAACCCTTTATTTCAATAGAGAACGCTGAAGACTCCGGAACAAAAGAATATCCACAAAAGGACGTAACATTTTTCCAGAGGCAAAAAAAAGAAAGTATCTAAGCAAATATGAAAGAAAGTAGCGAAACAGAAGTTTCCTGAGCTACAATCAGGAATCGCCTACAGTCTAAATTGCCTGAGTTTTCCCGGAAAAGAAATAAGTGAAGGACAAGGAGTGTTTTTTAAGTAATTACTTAAATTAATTCTTTTATTTCTTTGTCAAAAATCTCCTTATTTCGGGCCTACTCTTGTTCCTTCGGTTGAGGGAACGAGAACACTCGGGAGGTTCAAGCTTCAAAATACTGTTGCAGGTTTTTGGAGAGCCTATTTCAAGTAATAATCATGTTTTAAAAAATTCAAATTGTTCATATTTTACTCTGTTACTCCGTTCAAATTCCGTGACTTTTCTCTGTTACTCTAACGAATTATAGTAATTTTTTAATTTTTAATTTGAAATTCCTGTATACAATGGTTTGAACCGGGCGGTGCCTTAGGACACTTCCGCATAAAACGAAGCTGGGCGATTTTCTGCGTATGGATCGTTCTTGAAAAACACAGGCGGTTCAGGGAAAGAAACTGGTTCCCTCCGATGTGCATTTTCATTTTCAAATACCGGTGGTTTCAGTGCAGATTCTAGCGGTTCAATCCTTAACTATCAAAAACACACTAACTCGCGTTGCCAAGCCGCGGGTTCCAAACTGAATTGCAACGGAAGAAAACATGTTCGTATTTTTCATGAATGTTCGTATTTTCTCTCTAATGATAAATAAGTAATGTAATGGTTCTCCACTGTTTTTAAATTGTTACTTACCTTAGAAATATAAAGGGAACATTACAGTAACCACTAGTACTCACTAGGATCATTATAATTACTCATTTCATAACATCGATAGTTACATAGCCGTTTCATTGATCACTATTTCGCTTTCCGAAACTTACTCCTAAATCAACATACAACACAGTTTCAGGCAGAACTTTTTTGGAAATCCGTCATACAGAGTAAAGAAGTAAAGCTGCTATTTCCACATGAATTTTTATTCTCTACCACTATCGTTTCATAGCCAAGCTACATCATCATGTATAGAGACCTGAAAATGTAGCTTGCCTATGATTCCATGGTCGTGGAAAATAAAAATTAATGTGGAAATAGCAGCGTTACTCCTTTACCCAACCTTCCATTAACATGTGACTGAATATACTTTTGTCCTGTTTTATTACTTCAAAATTGTATTTTGTTCACCTTAAAAGTAATGAACCCTTTTATTTCATACTATTTTATTTTTTTGTGAGTTTTATACCGTAATTGTCATCATGATAAACGGTCATGCCATGCCATGCCGTTTCCAAAAAAGGAACTACAGAAACGAATATCCTGAAACGAGAGAATTAATAAATCCCCAGCAATTATTGGTGGGTAATTGGTAAAATATTTTGAAAGAATTTCAGCATATAACATGGCGGTTAATTTTTCATCTTGATTGAGCGCCAATAAAAGTATTTAAATTAATAAACATTTCATGAAATGACAGAGCGATCAATTTTTATATAATAAGTAAAAAATAATCTTGGATTTCATTACTTGGCCTATGGTTTTATTAGTAGACACAATCTCATTTTTTCTCTTTCGAATCTTCAAATGATTCCTGTTCCCCTTGTATTTTCTCTTATCCTATAACATTGCTCTTCGCTGTTTTTACAATATCGCTCACCTTAAATTCTCTTTTGTTTGTTTCGCTTCATCGTAGTTAAAGTGCTTTCTCCTCATCCCAGCCCTTAATCCGCCTGTACCTGTTTCCCTCGATCTAGGCGTTATTTGTTTTTTTCTCCAATCCGAAGTTTTTCAAACGTTTCACCTCTCGCCCATCGTATTTCACTTGTCATCCAATGCTCGTATCGCCCTAGACAATGGCCGCATTCAACCTCCCTCTCTCTCTCTCTCTTTATCCCTCTCTCCTGTGTTCTCTTGCGTGAAAACTTTAACCTCGGCTCCGCATAATGGTCTCGGGTAGCCGGCAAGCGGGAGAGTCACGTGATACAAATGCATACACCCCCACACAAATACACACCAGCAGCCACCGACACGTTAATTGCTACTACTTTCCTATTGCATAAAGACCCATCCAAGGTATGCGAGCGGGTCGAAGGTTTATGATGGTCTCTGCAGGAGAATTTCGAAGACAAAAGGGGTAGACTGGGGAAGGTGGAGATTGCCCTGCATTCCGAGGGTAGCATGAGGAGTCCTATCCAGCACGTAGAAGAGAGCGAGCGGAACAGTCATTGACGCCATCGAAAAGAAGCATCCATTCGGTCGTTTTTGCAGGATCGATCGGATTTCCTAAATTTTTAATTAATGGACCCCTTCCTCGTAGCTCACCCGCGTTGTTCTTCTGTTTTTTTTCTCTTATTTGATTGTTTTCTAGCGCAAAGAAGCGCTTCGTTTCGCGAGGGTTGCTCCATGGTAATTGAATTTTGAATTAATTGGCCGGAACTTCAAGGCAGTAAGTACTTCTAGCCAAAACATCTGCTGTATCACGGAGAAGGATTATTTTCCGGCTTCCGTGCACTCCTCCCGATAGGTAATTGAGGTCGTTCGGTGGCGGAGACCTAATTATGTCACGGGTATAGGGGTGAAGTAAAACTGCCACTGGCTTTTATATAGAACCGCCTTGATTGTCACCCAGTAGCCATATATTTGTTCTTAATCTCACCTTACACCATCAATTTTACGTCTTGGAAGTAAAACTAATTGTAAATTATTGGTTATGAGAAGATGGCGTTAATTTTAAGTTGGCGTTAGCCACTTTCAGAATAAATTAAAGGTTAAAAAAATCCCTTAGATTAAACATCTATAAGTCACACCCAACCCTTAAAAAAAATTTTTTTTAATGGTAGTTACTGTTAGAATATCCGCCTAAAATATGCAAAATTATGAATGTAAAATGCTGTGTATCTCTATTTTTGTCACTGTTTACTTCCTACCAAATTGTGATGTTTTTAAATTGGGAACTATTTGTTAGGAAAAACTTGGTATTTTCCAGGAGTTTGTTGTCGACAACGTCGATAAGTATCCTTGCAAGGCGATTTAAAAGAATGTGGGTAACTATCATCCGAGATTTCAAATTTTCCTATAATGTTCGATAGCAATGCATTCTTTGTTATACATTGATAATAGATTTTTTCCTTTTCCCAATTGCAACACGTATGCAAACGACGACAATCCTAGCCACGAGAAGTATTTCCTCCGCCTTCGTTATGAAGCTTCGTTTCTTCAATATCTAATATTTCAAATATAGGAAAATTGATAACTGTACCAATTATTTCTACAAAAAGCATGTTCCTAAAAGAATTATCACTCAAAATATTTAGGACAAAACTTGAGGTGCGATAATTTTTGTCATGACAAAGGAAGAAAATTTTTACGCAAAAAGAAGTTTCTGGTCCTATATTTACCAAAAATTCGATATTATGATATTTGCACTGAACGAATTGAATTGAACGTATTTTATATTTGAGTAAATGGAATATAGTAATTGATGTGAAAAAAATTGAACGCGGTCTAAAAAGTGGGTATTATGATTTCGTTTGTTGATTTCGGAGAATGTATTCCACATTTCTTTGCTCCGAAATTCCGCAAAATGAAAACAGCTTGACAGCTAATATTTTCCCTCCATACATTTTGATTTTAGCTTTCTGATCTTGTGATTTATTTTCGTTTTAAAAGTTGTCGTTGAATAAAATACTAGCAAATATATAGCACTACTTTTAAGTATAAAATTTCTCCAGATACTCCACATTACTATAAAATAAGTTATTATAGAGAAATTTAGCTGAGATGATACTAGGGTTTGATTAAGATATTCCGCAACAGATGATTGAAACAGAAACTTTTCCACTGTGTTTTATCGGTGAACCTACTGTACTTCCAACCGAAGATAATTTATACCGTTGTTTGGGTGTGATAGGTTTATTCATTATCCTTCTGTTTCGTTTGGTTGTGTTAGCCCATGTTTTCACGGCTCCCGACGTTTTTCTTGCAACAATGTTAGATGTTTCGGCCAGCAACGTGAATTAATCTATTTTTCAACCTATTTATTCATCTAACTTCGTTCCAGCGTACATGCATTTTTCACTCTTGATTTAATCGGGTCTAATAGATGGACGCTCTGACTACATTAAACCCATCTAATAAGGTTTGATACCTTAGCTTCGAAACAGTTCAAAAGACGCATTTCAGAAATGTTTAATTTCATAGGAGTAATATTTAATTTCGTGCAGAGCTTAGCAGGAAATCTGAGTTGCATTACGGCCGGGTGAATAATAAAAATTATTTAAAGAAAATAAAGAAATTTTGAAGAGAATTAATTTTTATTAAATATGTTACAACAACAATTTCTGCGCAATAAAAAACTTCATTAGACATGAGAACATAAAAAAGGTGCAAGATTCTTGCTGTAAAATCGGTTCCTATTTTTTTAGTAATACAAGTGATTATGTGATAACTCAAAAAATCTTTAGTTGTAAATATGATGCTTTTAAAACAGTATTAACTTCTATATAATATTTTTTTAGCTTTTCTATATATATATAACTATACTTATATGAACAGAAGACACATAGAACACAAATAACAGAATACACAAGGATCCGAATTTTCGGTGATCGAGGCACAACTTTTTCTTAAGGATCGAGGAAGAAGTCTTCCTCGGATCCGGATCGTTCGGATCCTTGTGTAAGTGTTCTTTTATTTGTGTTCCACTTTTCTTCTGTGCTTCTAAAAGTATAGTTATATTCACAAGTATACACAGTTATATTCACTTTTCACCGCATTAGAATCTTTATTTTTGTGACTGTTTTGTCTGTGTTTTTGTAACAAATATTTACTCACGTGTGTGAACCGATATTTGTTTTATATATTTATATATGTATATATTCATTTATATATATATTTATTTATTTATATATATACATATATATGTTTGTATATATATATATATTTATACTATATATAATCACTAAATAAAACAGAGCAAGACCAGTCAACGATAATCGTCATCATATGTTCGATTATCGTATAAACCGGTCGTGCTCTCTTTTAATTTTGTTAAAATATATACAGTTTATTGATTTATTATGTAATTTCACGGAATTACGGCCTCCTCAGTGAATATCATGACTCTTTTATCCTGCAAACGGTGAAGTGAATGAAATCCTGAAACGCAATGACAAATTTTCCGGTATACGTTCATGAATCTAATATGTCATATATAGTATCCTGCGCCATCCGCATGGCTTCACATTAGAAAATTACTATGTCAAATCATATCACCGCCTGTTTCTCCCGAGGAATGAATTATGCCAACCTCGGACTACAAATACTCCGAGCGGCCCCACAAAACGCGTCCCGTGTTCGACGTAACCGTGACAACAGAACATTAAACCGTACGTCGGCCGCATTAAATCTCCCACCCTCTCCTCCACCACCCCACCGCCAACGAGTCCAATCTTCGATCTGATTTACAAGCGCCGCGCGTGAATAATTTAAAGAGAGCAGGCGGCAGTCGCCGGAAAATCCCCATCCCGTCCGCGCGTCCTTTCCTCCTCCTCCTCCTCTTGTCACCGCCGGTGGAAACAAAACAAGGCCCGAGGCCGACTATGCCATCTCCAGGAGGAGGAGACGGGCGCCGTTGCGGACGACGGCCAGTCGTCGGTTTCGAATGAATTGGAGATCGGGGTGAAGGACAGGTCATAGAGGGAGTTCGAAATGTGGGCGCATAGGAGGAGGAAAGGGGGAGAGTGGGACAGGGAGCGACCATTCTTCCTTCGTCCGCCCCGGAAGGTACTCGAGGTTCATAACACGTCTTCCGCTCTGGGAAGGCTAGAAGCAACATTCTTGCAGCAGCTGCGACGGGGGTCGTTAAGTATAAAAACGACATTTTTATTTTTCTCGAAAAATATTTATTTATTCATCAATATCTATCTAACTAGCCCCCTCCCCTCCCGACTCCACACCAAAAGTCATTTAGCCCAATCCTTTGGTATTTAATATACCCGGGATGGGTGAAATCCCAGCAAGGCTG
>WURS02033157.1:0-11533 GCA_011762765.2 Rhinocypha anisoptera
ATTTATGTTCGTCATTTTACGTGTTCCTATCCCTTACCCTTATATCCTATTATACATTTGTGTGCAGTATATATATAAATATTATGTGTGTCCAATTGTTTCATTGTTATTGATGTAGAATTTTGGATGGTTGATTGTTGGAAATTTTTTTTTGTTTGTATAAGGGGAAGAGCTGGGGATTGTTGTGAAGGAATAGCGGGGACGTTTGAGTACGAAGTGAGGGGATTGTGTGAAGTGAGAAATGAGAGATTAAAGACGTAAACTTGGAAGTGTGCGGCTTTTATTTTTGGTTTACTCCAGAGGAAGAGAATGGTACTAATAATTCTGACGTCACACGCTTCTAAGTTGCTTCTGAACCGCTCCGTGCGCTTCGAGATATCTACTACGATCGTCAAACCGTCTCAGCTCGTTCGATCGTAGTGACGCATCGCTTTTTAATTTGTGATTATGCCGTCAAAGGCTTGCAGCAATACATCTATCATCTACATAATACGCTGCATTATCCTACATAATACCCTACATCGGCGGCGATGAGACGTACTTTGATCGGTATTTATAAATGAATTGCGTAAGCAGGAACATATTGATTAAAGGGTAATCTACACATTAAGGTAGGTTTTTGATGACCCTAAGCTTAGATTTGCAGCGCAACATGTAACCCTAATCCCTCTTCAAATCTCCGTACTTCCCACCCTCTATCAATCTATCCTAAATCCCTATTCTCTCTTCCTACCCCTACCCTGCTTACCCAACATCCTACCCTCTGTCACAACATTCAACAACCCATTGCCTCTTGACTACCCCTTCCATCAACCTTTCATGTTTTTTTTTGATTTCTCGCAGCAAACGCTTCTCCTCCCCTATCATTCTACAAACTTCTTCAATGGTTTTTTTCTCTTACTGATTTGTAAAAGGATGTTACGACCAACGTAGCAGAGTAACAGGCTTATTGGAGAAATTAGGTTGGGAACCACTCGTCGACCGTAGGTTGAAGTGTAGGTTAAATTTACTCGTAATATGCAGATTTCAGGAAGATCACTTCAGCAAAGAAGTCAAATACGAACTCATACTAGTACTCGCATATATTACGAGCCCCGAAATACTACGGTAGATCAGATCAAGTACTTAAATTCAGATAGATAGACAGTCGAACGGAAAGATATGAAATGTTACTTATTTTTTCCACGCACAAATAGAGACAAATAATAAGTATGACCACACAGTTTTTTTTTGGATCGCAGGAATAATAATATATTTTTATCATTATATACCCATTATTTAATATATTACAATATTTTTTACAGCATCCTGGGAGAGACCAAACTAGCAGAGTATTTGCCGTCATTTATTTGCTTTTACATTTTTATATTCTTCATTTTTCACGTTCAAGAAACACTAGCGGACACAACACTTATCAATATTGTTAATGTCGCTTTCGAAGAGTGTATTCCTCTGAAGGTATTGCAAACGACCGGTGCAGGTGTCTTCTGGTAGCGATTGTTGCGATAGGCGCACTTTGAAAACCGATATAATGTAGAAGACTTCCTACTTCAGTTAAGAATTCCGACCAGTAATCTGGATTTTCTATAGAAATACATGTCATTTAAAGCAGGCTTTACACGCGCTAGCCGACTTGCATGCTAGTTCCCTGAAATCACTTTTTAGGGGAGCTTCCATGTGTAAACACTCACTTGCATGGAAGTAGGGATCGATAACAACCCCAATCGAGATACTAGCGACCAAGGTTCGATATTTTAGGAAAATAGAAGCCCTACTATCTTGCCTGCAAGTACCGCGAAATATATCGCATAATATCCGGTCGATACTATAACAACCGGGTGATTGATACCGTTGTTTACTATCTGAAAAATGTCGGCTGCCGGTAATTCGATACCTTGTATTGTAGGAATTGATTTTTACGGACGAAGAGGTACTTTGTTTCATCGAATCACGTAATTCATGACTGTCTATGAAGCAGAGAGTTATTCTTTAGAGAGAAAAACATATATATTTAATTGCTTAAATTGTTGATTTTATATAATTGTGTATCCTCTTAACGCCTAATAACATATAACCAAATATGTTACTTCGGAAATCTTTATGTTATGTTGTTTCTCTGATATTACATTATTTCTTCGTGAAAAGTAAAACATTTAATACTACCATAATTGTTCATGTACTTTAATTGTATATTTTATGGCGGTAAGTGAGTCAATAAATCCTGTACATATATTTGTTTTAAAATCATTAGGGGTCGACTAAATCTGTAAAAGAAAAGTTACTTGGGCTTACAACTGGCACAGAATAATCTGTACCGGTCCAAATATGTGTTAAAAGAATAATGAAAGGGTAAAATACGGCTAATTTTTGGGAAAGCATGATTTTTAGACTTTTCTTGCACCGGCATTGAAGGATTTTTCAAATATTCTCCCTTCGTTTTTAGTGAAAATCATTTGTTACTTCATACGAAGTTGAAAAGGTGAAAGTAATGCAAATTTCTGTTGAAATGTTCACCACTCTTGGAGCTGTAACGTCATATTAACAACTCCCGGCTTTCTGCCAGTACGTATAATTCCAGATTCCATTCCGGTTAGCTATCAGCATACGTGTAAACACCCGTACAGCTACAAGTGGCGATAGGAATCGATTTTGGTGCGACAGTCACTACCTCCATAAAAGTCGACTTGTGCGTGTAAAGCCTGCTTAACACCTATATTTTGCATCTATTCGGACCAGGTTCGACTCTGTTCGACCAAGACCTAAACAGATCCGTAATAGCATTCGCAGTTCGGGTTCAATATTACGCGTCAAATAGTAGTCGACTTTTATAGTAGTCGACTTCTAATTGTAAACCCACCTTAATGCTCTGCCCTCGAATCGAACCCTGCCCTCTGTAAGGTCGTGGATTCCACTAGGGTGCTAGTTTCACCCCTTCGCCGGGCGGCGATGCGTGCAAATGGACTTTGCATGGTCCCACAGTGATATTCGATATCCGACGAGGCCCTTAGTACGATACGAAGGTCGACACGAAATCGTACACTATACGATTTCAATCAGTAGTTCTCGGTCGCGATGGGGTACGTCTTCGCCTGCCAACCCGGAGGTCGCGGGTTCGAATCCCGAATAGGTAGATTTTTCAATCCCCACCTAGGGAACGGATGAGTACGTTTCATCTATATATATTAATTTTCTAGCGTTTTGGTCAGTCAAGCCGTATCCGTTTTGTTTTTTCCTCTTAATTTTTTAGGCAAAAGAGTGAGGGTTGGTGAATTGCGTGTGTCATCTCTGCCTTCACGATTTGGTATCAGTTTCGGAATTTTCACAGTTGATGGTGCAGAGATAAATGCAAAAGACATTATTACAAAAGTACAGCGTATACTAAACTGAACAACAAAAAGATAAAGAGTTTGTTACTATGGCAACCGTGACGACTATAAGTTTGAAATTTTACTTCCAACATTCATCCTCAATAAAAAAGTGGTTTTGTACAGTGGGAGACAACATATAATGAAAATATTAGCACACTGAAAATTGGGAAAAGGTACTAAAGTGATTTATTTTTATTTTCTTAAGGCTTTGTAACAGAAGATGGAAATTTGTTGTTTATAATTTGTCCAATACATCTACGATGAGAGCACTATCATTTTGCACATCTGGTACTCTCCTCAGTCAACTACTAATTGCAGTGATCCAAGAATTGAAAAATGAAAACTTTTTGCAGCAAAATATCTACTCAAAGTTTTACTAGGCTCGATTTGTGAAAGAAGGCGGACATTTTTCTTGTATTTTTCGAACAATAATCAATCAATGAGCATAGTATACATGTTCAATGTGGTACTCTCCTCAGACTAATAGAGTGAGTTTTTAAAAAATGAAAAAGAAAAGGGAACCTTACTCCAGCCAATGTATAACTTAAGTAAAATTGGCTCTCTATGTGATAGAAGGCGGATTTTTTGCCCTCATCTTTTCAGATATTACTGTCCGATCGGCGAAGTGACTGTATCTCAAAACTGGTACTCTCCTCAGTCTACTACAGTGAGCGTTGCTCAGAGAAATGGAAAATATGAATTTATTTACTCTAAATTGTTTACTTATACGTTTCACAAACTATTCTAAATTTGTTTTCATTTTTTGGAAACAAATACACTCATTTACACACATTTCCCACTACTCATAATGAAGTAAAATCACAAAGTTCACCTCAAGAGAACACCAGACAGTGACTGCCTGCAAAGCAGGTAGCAGGTCTGCTAGTTATTGCTATTAATAATGTTGTAGTGTCCACCGTAATTGGCCTCTTAGTGCTGCGAGCGGGCGGTTGTAAAATAAAAAATAAATAAACAAATTCATTGGAATAAATTAAAGTAGAATTGGTGACAATCATACTGTAAGGTCAGAATTATTTGTTCCATTCTAATTCTCAGGACACCGAAAAACCGCCGCACACTTCCAAATTTACGTCTTTCATTTCCCATTCAACAATCTCCCACTTCTAACTCAATAATCCCTTGTACATAACTACCAAACAAACTTTTTAACAATTAATAATTTAAAATTTTGCACATCAACAACAATAAAACAACAGGCTAACGTTACATACGAATGAGGTTGTTCCTCCAACGAATATAAAAAACTATCCCCCTGCAATGTGGAGGATAGGCGATTGGTCACGGGAAAAATTCAGGTTTCATCATTTATTTACGGTCATAGATTTTTCTTCTTCCGCAACCCTCCCCTTTCCACTTCCCCCTTCGCAAGCCGCGTTAGACTCGTGAGTAAACTGCCCGCCTGCTAATCCAAAGGACGCGGGTTCGAGCCCCGCTTCCTGCATGGTTGTTTTTAAATTACAAATCTCAAAAATACTTAAATGCAAGACAGGACCAAAGACATAGATACTGACCGCAGACCACATGCATAAACGAGAAATAAATGGATTCGACAAGCATTTTTTCAGGCCGGCGAAGAAGGTTAACGGAGATGAAGGTGCACCGAGGGTGAGAGGGGGTTCACCAACACTTGTCCGTAAGTATTTCAATGGTGGCAAACTGGAATAATTCATGTGCAAAGGAAAAGGTAACTCGGATCACAATGTTTAACCATAGATTGGATTTGGTATATTATATAGGTATTCGAGAGGTAGGAAAGCTAGGCTGAATATCAAGCAAGACGGAAAAAAAACAGTTAGAAAAGTTCAATTATTTGGGAAGCATTATAGAGGAAAATGGATGTGGTGTCATGGATAATAGACGAAGAATTGCATTAGAAAAAGAGGACTTTACGATAAGGTAAGAGTTAATGAGAGGGACCATAAATAAAGACTTGAAGAAAAGATTAATAAAAATCCTAATATGGAGCGTAGCATTATATGGATTCGAAAACTGGTCCATGAGGAAGGATGATGAGCATAGATTGGAGGCTATTGAGATGTAGGTTTGGATGGTGAAGGCGAAGTGGACAGAGAGGAAAACGAATGAAGAAGTTTTGAGAATGGTATGGGGGGGGGAGAGACGTTTGCTGCGAGAGATCCAGAAAAGGCAGGAAAGATGGATGAAAGGGGTACTCAAGAGGCAATGGGTTGTTGAAGGTTGTTATAGAGAGTAGAATGTTGGGTAAGCGGGGTATCTGTTAGGAAGAGAGAATAGGAATATTGGAAATAATGATAGGGGATAGCAAGTACGCAGATTTGAAGAGGCATTATGGTTATATGTTACGCGGCCAACCTAAGCTAATGCTCATCAAAAACCTATCTTAACCGGTAAATTACCCTTCATCATCATAGGTATTTTATCATAAATTTTATTTTTTAGTTACTGCTCCTTAAGACTGTTAAGTCACTTAAGGCTATAAGAGGCACTTTAAGGTTTTGTCATTGAGACTAATAGTAGCTTAAAAATAAAATCTGTGGTATGATAAAATGTGCTTCAAGTTTACTTTTCCATCGATTCGAACGAAATTCTGATTCTAAAAATAGTAATTTTTATTGGAGTCAAGGCGTACACATGTACGAAAATTTCTTGCCAACCATTCAGTACATTTTCAGAGCGCGCGCTGTTAATCAAAGCAAATTTTATTTGTGTAGTTTCTCAACAGTAATAACCATAGGTTAAATTCACGTGTTTTTCCCAAACCGATGTTCCAATTTCATCCCCGCTAACTTCGCGATAAGATTGGAGTAATTAGTAATTAAATGAGTGCACTCACGGTGTTTCATACAATTTATATGTTAATATTCTCGTTTCTTAATTGCGCTCTTTTCTCCTGACACGTAAAAATTTAAATAGGCACTTCACCATACACCTCTCAGATTCTCCTGTTTAATTATGCAAAGCCGTGAACGCGGCGATAATTTTCCGCTGCATTTCCGAAAGGGCAGAAAACAGCTGAGCGTCTGATGAGTGTATTACTCCCGATTTCCTCAAAAAGTTCTTGCGTCAGAGGAAACAATTATTATTAAACCGAGCCTGGAATGAGAAAAAATTAAACGCTGAAATAATTGCAGAGAGAAAGTGGGCAAACTTGAAAAAAATATATATTATATGCATATATAGCTATGCTTCGGATACAGATTTAATGACGTGTTGGCACGTGAGACTCGATGATTATGCTCGCAATTGAAATACTTTCCTAAAATCGTGATATCATCAATCCAATGGAGGGCTGTTGTCGACCATTCAAACAAATTGAAAAAAGGCAAAACAGATGTGACAGCAGTATTTGAGCTCCAACCCTAATGAATCGACCATAATAGCATGCCATTTCCATCTGGTGTGAAATTGTGAGAGAAATCTGACTCATGAAGTGATTGCGTGAAGTGAAGATGGCGGAATGCGGGCATGTA
Source organism: Rhinocypha anisoptera (assembly GCA_011762765.2). Classification (NCBI taxonomy): domain Eukaryota; kingdom Metazoa; phylum Arthropoda; class Insecta; order Odonata; family Chlorocyphidae; genus Rhinocypha; species Rhinocypha anisoptera. Next base: position 6,839 of record WURS02033157.1, read on the forward strand.
GACGTGGAAATCATAGTGTCACTGTTCGGGTTTTTTGCTGCGTGGGAAATGTGCTGTGTGAAGAAAAAACATTACTAGTGAAAACGAGTGAGCGAAATATTGTGAGTAAGTAAGAGAGTATGTCAACTGAATGGATGAGCTCCAAATCCAAGTACGAGGTGCACTAAAGTTGTAAGACCAATTTTTTTTCTCCGGACTGGAAACATATAGAAGCATGTGGATTGTTTTAAAATGAGCGGGCACTCTTTGTAAATGCGTGACAGAGAAGGCAGCACTGTACGACAGACAGAACCTTTAGCGGCAGCCGAGAGAATTATAACTGTTTTCGACTGTGGCGACGTTTTCGTTACATATGACCAGCGTGTAATCATTCGTGGCGTGACACCGATTGAAATTCATTGCCAGTTGAATGAGACATGAGGTGATGGAGTCATGGTTGTGTCGAAAGTGCGTTCATGGGTGCGACAGTTTAAAGAAGGCGGAACGTCATGTGACAACGAACCAAACCAATCTCGGCCTCGCACACCGACAGCGTCACAGCGATTTTTAAATGGTCAAAACAAACTCCTGAAGAAGCCTTCACCGTGGCCATAGAATCATGGCATTGACTTTGCAAAAAATGCGTACGGCTACAGGGAGATTACGTCAAGAGGTAACATAAGTTTCATTGTTTTTAAGGCGAATAATTAGTTACAAAAAAATTGGAGGTCTTATAACTTGAATGCACCTCGTATAAATGATAGTGTGTGAGTGAAGAATACTGGGAGAAACTAGAAAGTCCAAGAAAGAAAAGACTATATGTGATTAAAGATATGTATATATGTGTGTATGTATATATACGAGTATATATGCGACGGTACAAATAGTACATGAAAAACACAAAAACACATAAAAAGAGACAATCACAATGTTTTTAACAGGAGCTTTCGGCTGCATGTGCAACCATCATCAGCTGTAAGAAGGCTGACTCAGTCAGTCTTCGGAGGTTATAGTTAGCCTAACTTGTGTACATATGTGCGGGTGTACACGTGCGCTATATGTTCGATGATTATTTTATTTTGATGTTTATTTACTTGCTTTTTGTGGTTGCTAAGTGTACAAACAAAACCGAAGTTGTGGAGTTGGTGTTAAGCTTTGACGAAGGAGAGATCAATAAATACTGCACTAATATATTAGATAATTTCTTTGGTTAAATGTGATCATTCCATATACAATTAATCTCTAAACTCAAACTAAAACTAAATATTACCAAATCCATTAACCTCTAAACATATATTAATTAACATATTATGTTTTTTAATTAATGTCATTTGGTTTTGTTCCCGCATGACATGTATTTTCTTTTATCAATGATACGTTTTGAATGTAATTAATATCTGTGCATATGATTTATAGCTAATATATGCATGTGGGAATGCATGCCTGGTGATGGCTCACTCACCCAATGCCACACGCCCTTGCGGCGGCTAGAAGGGAGTTACGCAGTCTTTTTTGGACAATGTTCCATGCTCCTGAGGACCCAGCACCACCAATCTCCGTGCCATACATTCTTTTTCACATTGAATGTATTCCTTGTCTGTTGTGACAGCCATAATGTACATCCTTACTGACAATGTAGAGTGTAAATTAAATGGTCACAAAATGTTACATGTGTGTGGAGCATGACGCTCTAAGGATCAGAGATAACGAGCATTGGAAAAGAAGACCATCAGATGGATCAGTGGTGTCTTGGGTTTGTGAGTCAAAATTTGAGATACGAGTCAGCTTCGGTGACGTCACAGACCTCTTTGACGTCACAGACAAGTCCTCTTTGAGTCCTGTGCGTTCAATTTACGTGATTTCCTCGCTGCAGAAGCATTTCTGTCGTGATATTTTATTTTTTTTTTATACATGCATTTACTTAGTTCATTTGTTCTCATACAACCATGAGTCATAAGAAGATGTGTTCAAAGAACAGTGGCGAAAAAAGGAAAGTGAAATCAAATGAATTAAATGGTGACATGATAGTCAAATATGAGCTAGGCATAGAAATAATAGACATGGTAACGCAGTACGATATGTAATGTCTGTCTGTTGCTGGCCTATTGTTGCGATGCTGTGTACTGACCATTTGTTTCATTGTTGTTGATGTGGAGTAGAATTTTGGATGGTTGATTGTTGGAAAGCTTTTGTTTGGTGTTTGTGTAAGGGGCAGAGCGGGGGGATTGTTGTGTGGAGGAATAGCGGGGACTGTTGGGTGCGAAGTGGAGGGAGAGTGTGAAGTGAGAAACGAGAGAATAAAGACGTAAATTTGGAAGCGTGCGGCGTGTTTTTTTCGTTTACTCCCGAGGAGGAGAATGGTACAAATAATTCTGACGTTGCATCCAAAAAAAAATATATTGGCACAATATCCAAATATACATACCCAGCAACTACGGAGGCTAGAGCTCCAGAGCAAGTTTCTTCGGCAGCAGCGGGAGAGAGGGAAAGGCTTCAGCGGGAAGCAACTCAGAGAGATCCTTGGGGCACCAACAATCCAAAGAAGTCAGCGAGGAGGACTGGGAAGATTAGAATAGGGACGTGGAATGTAACTACGACTTTTAAGGTCAGGAAAGTTAATGAACATCAAACTCGTGATGGAGAAAGGAAGAATAAACGCACTAGGGCTGAGTTAGGTACGACGGAGTGGGATACCGGATATTATTGGAACGATAGCTTCAGGGTAAACTGTAAAGGAGGGGAGGAAAGTCAGTGTGGGATAGCCATACTTCTGAGCAAGAAGTTAGGAAGGGGGGTAGCAAATTGAATAGGAGGTTATTGATAGCGTAATAATGGTAGAAGCAAAATCTGATCAGCTAACTTAGTTACAATACAAACAATTATGCACACGAGGGATGATCCATCAGGAAGAAGCAGACGGTGTATGATATTATTGACAACACTACCGGCAGGAAGTATACTTTAGTGATAGGAGACTGGAATGCTATCGCGGGAATGCATTAATAACGTTTAGGAATAATAAGTAACCGTTGGGGGAAATTATTGGTGTTTTTTTTTTTAAGTAACGACAACGCAGTTCAAACGCCACAAAGGAAGCAGGGAGATTGTTACCCATTAGTTTACATCATGGATAGCCTCACGGGTATAGGAATAACGCTACAATATCCTTGGAGGGGACGTGGACTCCGACGAATATTCGACGTTTGTCAAGTCTCGTTTTTAATTCAATAGAAGTAGAAATTATTAGCGATGAGAGAAACCGGAAGAAAGAATTCCAAGAATTAGAAGGATCGGTTTATTAGGAAACGATAGGGCATTGCACAGTAAAACAATATCAGGGATGGTTACAATTCCAATACTCCCTTAATGGTAATTTCCCAACTAAAATATTAACCTTCCCTCCCGAGAGCGAGGTGCTTCACAAAGCAGGAAAAACAACCGACAAGTCGTCAAATATTGTTTCTTGTCAGCTTCCTCCATCCGATCACTACCCCCACGGTGGTATAACACCCACGCTCCCCTCCTCCAACAATCCCTTTCACCCAAACTCCCCTTTTACATTCCAGTCCAAATTCCCCCCCCCCCCTCTCTTTCACTCATCTTCCTGTAAATATACAACGTACGGACATGAAACAAAAACATATTTAGTGATCGGCATGTGAAAAGTGTGGAAATTTACGTTTTGACTTTGTCATGAAGATTATTCATTTCGAAAAATTTGACGTCACCCTTATTATTTTGTTTAAATACGATGGCAAATATCCTCTTGCAAACAAATCCCTCCACCTTCACCACTCCATATTTTACACGTGAACCCATTTCAGACGAACTGCCTGGCTTGAGCCACACGGTGGCGCCACCATCCGGTTAGAATAAAAAAAACGGAACCAATTCTAGTGTAATGCTCTCTTTTGGCGCCATCAATAATGGGCAGCACTAACCGGTAAGCGATGCAAGTGCCTCTAGTGGGCAAATTTAGAACTTAGTCGGGCGTCTGGCGGGGTTTTTCGATTTCGAGTCGAGTTCGATCGTTTGCGGCGACGGAAGATTCCACAAACAAATTGACGGTTATATCGTCGTTGCTGTTGTGGGCGTGTGGGGGTGTCCCAAAATTAATGTCCGTTTAATGACAGTTTTGAGGAAGAGAAAAGAAAACCTTGAAATTCCAAAATATATATAAAAACTTTATTCAACGACCCGGGTTTCGCCGCGGTGCAGCATCATCAGTAAGGGAGTTCCACAGAGTTAACCCTAAAACAGTTTCCTTTGACAGTTTTGAATTTATCGTCTTGGTGTTAGTTGGAAGAGGCTCTTAAGTCTCAACATCGCCCCGAAACAAAGACAATCTATCTAGCTATCTTTTTTGTAAGATAAATGACACACTTGGTTTTTCCACAATTTTTATTTTTCACTACCTAGGTTTCATAAACTATTGAAAATAATAAGACAAGATGACCTGATACGGTAAATAAAAAGTCATGGAAATGTATGTATACACTAATTAGTGTATTAATGTATCTCTATATAAAAAAAAACTTTCATTTAAGAAACCGTCGAATGATTAGATACTTCATAAAATGTCACGCGCCTTCCAATTATGGAAGGAAAAGGATTACAGTCGTTTAAATCTTCATATCCATAATTTTCACCGAATCAGGCGTGATGTGGTGGAAGAGATTCATACTGAGAGTAAAAAACACAACACTTTTCCACAGA
>WURS02033167.1:0-11532 GCA_011762765.2 Rhinocypha anisoptera
CGTCGGAAGGGAGGGGAGGGAGAGTGGCGGGGGTCGGAGGCGTGGAGGAAAACGCGCAGAGCCCTCCTCTCCTCCCCTCCGGGAGAGTGGTGAAAACGAGAGAAGAGAGAGGGAGGATATATATTTTTTTAAGGCGGCACGGATCCGCTCTTGGGTGCTGGCTCTACGGGGATAAACGATGGATTTGTGCTTAATGTGCAAGTCTCATTTCGAACGCACCCTAACCATTACAATGTGCTCAATGGAACATTATCTCTTCTGCTTTTGAGCGTTAGAAGGATTTTGAAATTGTTCAATCGGGAAAAAAAACCGTCAATGATTCGCGGATAATGCTAGTCGTTGTCGAAAGAGTTAACCTGAAATATTGACTCCATCCACCAAGACCAGAAGAAGATTTTGAAATCACGTTTGAAACCATACGAAGTTATTAATAAAAAAACAGCCGAATTTTCTGTAAATTTGTGGAAAAATATTCATACATAACCGGTAAACATTTCCATCTAAGATTCAATGAGAAACAAACTTTGAAATTCCACATAAAAATGTTTCTCACTTAATTTATGTGTTTGTGTCTCATTTTAATCATGAAGCAGTTCCACGATGTCACGCCGGAAACTATTTCCCCATCTAAGATTCATTAATTTACACAGGGGTATTTAGTTACGTTCAATGAGGACTTCGACCGTCGTAAGATGAAAGTGCAATTTTTAAAACCATGTGGCATATAAATATTCAGTCAGCTTAAACGAAGTCAATATTCACCAAAGAATAATACCGATTGCCTAGATTCCTTTGTTATACTGTTTCTGGGAGTTGTCTCTTCCGGTCTGCAAAAGACATTGTCATTAATACAGTAAACGAAAACGAAAACTGAGAATCGAAAAGGAATGCGTTCAAAAGTCTTCTGATAAAAGGTTCGGAAGCGGAAGCCAAGTAATGGAAACATAGGCAAAGAATGCAAAGCTCATAAAAGATTTTGAAAGTATTTATTACGAAAGTCACCGAATAGAATGAATTAATGACAATAAGTTATTGAATGGTATTGTAGATATTCTATCAAATACGAAACGATGCTTAAATTTTTAGAGGATAGCAGTAAATTGTCGGACCACTTCCTCGTCCTGATGTAACAGGAGAAAAAATACTGCGATTCCACAATTCAGATATTTAATAACCCGACCAGGGTTTCACCGTGGCACGATATCATAAGGAGATGTCGCGGCACGATGCAACTCGGGTCGTGAGAATAAACATTTGAATTGTGGAATCGCAGTGTTTTGTCTTCCTTGTCGATTCAAAAGAAGATCTTCTTGGGAGCTATCAAAAGGTATTGGTGATAGCAAACAGAAAAGGGAAACTGATTCGAGAAATGTTAAAGTATGGACGCATGTGATTAAGGGATATCTAGAGAAGAGGGAACTAGATCGGGTGCAACGTAGAGCAGCCAGATTTACTAAATGCTGTTATGATCAACGTAGCAGTGTAACATAGTTATTGGAGGAGTCAAGCTGGGAATCACTCGTCGATCGTAGGATGAAATATAGGTTAAATTTTGGTATACATTTGAAGAAGATTACTTCAATGAGGAGGTTAATGTATATTGAAAACCCCGTCATACTGTGGTAGATAAGATCACGCCTGGAAAATCGGGGAGCTAGATTGTAGAAGAAATAGATTTAAGGTGTCATTTTTTCCCCAAATCATTAGAGATCAGAATAAACTAGATCCTAGGAAGAGTAGTGTATATATTTTATTTTCACCCTGCGTGTTTTCTCTCATTGCCTTTATTATACGTATATTAAATGTTATTTTACTTTGTGTCCTCATGATTTGTATATTTATTGTGAAACGGTTTGTATTCAGGAGTCTAACATTGTCCCGCATGTTGTGGATGATGTTCTACTATTTTATTTTATTTTATTTTGCATGCGGGTTGCTTCATTCTGAGTGCAATGTGTGTTTCTTAACATTTGCACTTGGGAGTGAATGTTAATGTTTTGTGGTGGCTCACCCCCTGCCACACGCCCCTGCCTTGCCCGTGGTGATTTGCAGGGTAATGCTTAGAAGTAGAAGAGAGAATTGGTATGCAATGTATAGGTGGACGGAAAGTATATAGAGCTGAAGAGTGGTCCAAACTAGTGTGAGACTCGACAGCTGTAATCTGATGACAATCAATAACCAACCTACCTCAACCATTAGATTGCCCTGAATTCGGTCAAATCGAGTTCATAATTTAGATGAGGCCGGGCAGAAAGATAGAGAGAGGGAAAGGCATACTGTCAAGAGGAGAAGGGTTCCCTCATTTTGGGGATTTCGTTGCGGGTCAAGTGGGCCACCAGAAGTTGAGAGGCCCTTACTATATGACAAGTGTCCATCGGCGACGGAAGGCAGCGGAGGATCGACTAAGGGCACGATTCCCCTGAAGGAGGCGAGGCAGCGGTCGGGCGGCGAGAGTCCTGTCGACCCGCGGGGGGGAGGGAGGGCCATTGTCTGGCGAGTGGTCCTCAAGAACACCGCCGTGTGTGAAACGCAAATTATACCGTGGGAAAAGGATTACAGACAGGAAGCAGACGCCAAATTCATGGATAAGGCTGTGAAAAAGAAGCCCATGGATGCAATTCACTCTTAGACGGACGATATAAATATCCCCCAAGGATTAAAATAACCGGAAAAAGAAATTGTGACCCGAAGACCCTCGGTGAAAAATGATATTAATTCGGTTGACCATCTTCCAACGAGCTTGTTGGCGTGTTTACGGTCTAGCCGGAAGGCCGCGGGCTCATCATATCAAGCCTCGCACGTAGGCTCGGATACATTTATTAATCTAAAGCTAAAAAGCGTCAGGATATACTGCTAAATATAAGCGTTTCCTGGCTTACAAATAAAAATATATGCTAAGCGCTCGTTTAGCTGAAATTGAATAAACATTTTGGTTTTACGCCAGCAATATTCGGAGAAAAAGCCTAAGGAAATTCACCAAACAATGAAGGAAATACGATAATTAGTTTTTCACAAAATGTAGTCATTCTAAATGCTCATTTTTTACAAACTAGAGTATGGAAGAATATGTTTCCTGATAATTTTTAGAAATTTGAATTCGCAATTAATTTAGATGTCATATTGAAAGCTGAAATCCATGAGCTCCGAGAAGCTCCGCTCAACAGATCTCTACCTAAAGTAAAGAAGCGAATAAAGTTGACACTATAAACATATATTTTAGTATAAAAATGGCATGTAGCATAGTCCAATATGGAATTGTTATTTCCATTACGAGATATCCATTCCATCGAGTTACTTAGATAAATATGGCTTGGAAACTGAAGTGGTATATTCTGTGGGAGATAATTATCATTTTTCATAGTTTGATGCAAAATTTTTTAGGGCGTGTTCAATTTCAACGTTGGATGGTCTAAGATAGCTTAGGTTAATAAGAATATAATAGTTCTTAAAGAGAAATTTGATATAAATTATTGAAGTTTTTAAGATTATTATGTGTTAACATGTTGACATAAATCTGAAAATACGAGTATGTTACAATGATTCCATAGAAACCATTAGAATTATCTGGTTATTTTCATTTTCTCAATACCATTGTCTGGACAAGTTCTCAGAGTATTTCTCATCTACATCAAAGAGTTATTCCGCCAAAGACCGAACTATTGTGTTTCTGCACAATAGTTCGGTCTTTGGCGATTACATACACAATTTTGACTACTTACTACTCTTCGATTCATATGCGAATGCATAGTTAGCATTAGTATAATGGTTGAGTAGAATAACCATGTGAACGCGCATACGTAATATAAAATTTCTAATATCTGGTTTCACAACTAATCATACGGTGTGAACTCTCAACATAGAATATAAAAATATTTATAGTTGTTATGAAAATAATTTACTGATTGTGTTATCTAGTTACCCGTAGTGTTTTTCTTTGCATGAAAATTATATGACTATAGTGTACAAAAGTGTTTAGTGTATTTAAGCTCAAAAGTTAATTTTTTGGCAATTCGTTTGTTTTGGTTGAGCAATACCAGACATAATGGTAGAATTTTCGCAATTACTTCGCAATTACTTCGCAAATTCCGTAATTACTAGGGAGTAAGTTACTCTTAACCCGCACTTTACCCAGTAGCTTTATAAATATAAACCCACTTTCAATCGAATCACTAAAAGAATTTTGGTCTCAGGAGTAATTTTATGGAATCTATTCACATTTAGTGACAAAACGGTCGTACATTTCACTTGAGTTTTTATTGGTTCACGACCCGAGTTTTGAAGTCAAAATTTCATCGCCACCGACCCGACAATGACGCCTTCACTTCGAAATCCGGACCATTAAACAATAAAAACTCCTGTGAAGTGTGCAACTGTTTTTCGCTACAAATGATAGACTGAAAGAAAAATACCACCTTAGTCACGACGCTGTTTTGTTTCATAAATTTTCAGTTGTTTTCAAGCACGGAATTCGAACAAAGGGATCCTGATGGTTAAACTTTAATATGAGGGCAAGGGATGGTGCATTCCCAAAGTGTTCGAGCCCACTCAAATCACCAAGACGAATTTTACTTCGCTTCGATTCAAGAAGAGGACGTGATGGCGTGATTACTACCCGCTCTCATTCATTTCGAGTCTAAAGGCTCTGCCATATTGATTTTATTCTGTCATCGCATTGAAATGAAAGGAGTGAATCCGTCCCCGACGTATTATTTCCGGGGTGAAGTGAGCCGGAAACCATAACTAAACCAATCAGCAAACGTGCAGCGAGGGAGTGCGACAATGCGACGCTCCCGAGCAGACAGTGGAAACGAGGGAAAGGCAGGAAAGTCATTGTGGTGAGAGACGTCCTCCAGCCCCGTGGCCTGCGGGTCCAATTACTCCGTTTGTCGATTGAATTATTATATTTATTTCACGAGGCCAACGCATGGATCCCGGCTCAATCCTCGAGGGGTTATTGTGCCCTTCGACCACTCGATCGTGAATGCACAATAGAAAGACGACTTGCACGTATATCTGCGCTTCATTCTGCACTTCAATATTGTATGGGGACTTCGATTCCCATGCTTCACGTCCCATCCATCGGAAAACAAGTCTCAACGCAGAATTGTTTGCAGGAGCCATTCTAAATGAATGTGGGCGAGGAGTCTCACAGGTTCCCTGTTGAGTAATCCCCATTTTGATAAGAAGAAAACACTTGGTAATTCTACTTTTAAGTTATTAATAAAAAATTCTCCTGTGGAATGATCAAGGGTTTTCTTTTTATTAATACGACGAGCAAATTCCACGCTTGAGATAAAGAATTGTACGTGTTCTCCAAATTTCTAGTAAATTTGGTTTGGAAGAAAAATATATCCGACAGATGAACGACAGATTTCTATGTGATCCCACATTTAAAATTATGTTTTCGATACAGGTATCGCATTGAAAGATTGAATGAAGGGTAGACGGGACGGATATAAAAACCCACATTCAAAGGAAAAAATGATAACAAATTTAAAATTAAGTCGAGGAAGCAGAAGAGTGACAAAGGAAAATACTCCTTTGTGAATAAAACTATTGAGGATTGTAACAGATTACCTGAAAAATTCTTCAAACCTTTCCCTAAAAACCTCTCACTATTTAAGCAAGGGTTGAAAAAATGTTTAATGTTTTAGGAAGAGGCTGGCCAATTTAACTTTATAAACACATTTGGGAATCCAGTTTTTATAAATATGCACTTTGATAGTGCTTTTTTAAAATTTTATTTTTGTATTATGACTGATGTATAACTAATTGTGAATATGTATTTCTGTATCGCATTATAACTGTTCATTGGTTTCATTCATTTTTTATACTTGCCACCTGGCTTGCAGTCAACTGCAAGATTTTATTGTAAATAAATATTAAAGGGTAATCTACCGGTTAACGTGGGTTTTTCATGGACTCCGGGTTAGATTTTTCCAACTTTGCTTAATATATTCCCTCTTAAAATCTGCATACTTCCCACCCCCTATCATTCTGTCCAAAATCACTATTCTCTTCCTACCCCGACCCCACTTTCCCAACATTCTACCCTCTATTGCAACTTTCAACAACCCATTGCCTCTGAGTACCCCTTTCATCCACCTTTCCTGTCTTTTTTGGATCTCTCGCAACAATCACCTCATCTCTCCTACCATTCTCAAAACTTTTTCATTCGTTTTCTTCCCCGCCTACCTCACTTTCTTCATACTTTGCCAAACCCACATCTCAAAATCCTCCATTCTCCATCCTCCATTCTTATCATCCTTCGTCATTGATCATATTTATGTTCCATATAATGAATGTTATGTTGCATATAATGGTTATCACCAGCATTTACTACAATCCTTTCCTTAAGGTCCCCTGTGATCAACTTTCTTTCGTAAATGTCTCTTTTGCCACCGGAAGCAAAAGAGGCATTCGAATTAGTCGATATTAATGAGCAAAGATTAAAACATAATGGAGTGGAAAAACAGTTATTCCATGACAGACTTGATATAAAAATAAAATTCAGTGTAAGAAAAGAAATACACGTGATCGATGAAATTGAACAAAATTGAAATGAATAATACTTGTCTTGGCGGGAATATTTTTCGAATGTATGAGAAACGATCGCGCGATCCATATATTAAACCACATCATTACCTCAAGTCTATTTTTACAAAATTTACACTTAGTCATTTAACTCTGTAAGATCGACCCAAGTACTTGAAGTATAAGCAACGGTTGCCATATTATACAAATACCCACCTCCCCCTTATTGGAGGAATTAAGTTTAAGAAAATGTATTCCAAGCCCTGAGAGGAATGAAATAAATAAAGATTTGTGCTTTTCTAGATACTCTTCGCACTCGAAATAGAGAAAAACTGAAGTGAGAATAACGGAACGGTACCCAAAAGGGGAACTCCGAAAAGAGATAAGTGAAACCTTTTGTCAATCCTCCCTTATCTCCTATCCTGTTACGAGCATCCCTTATGCCGCTTACCTCTTTCTCGAGGAGAATGGGAACCAGCGAACAAAGAGATTTCCTGAATAAGGGCAGATCCCGCTCCTCGTGGAAAACCTTTATCCAAATCTCTCTTTCTCTCCCTTCCTCCATTTCACGAAAAGTTTGCCGAATAAAATGTATGCGATGCAGAAGGGGAAGACTTTAATTCGACATCTCAATTTGGGCTTCCCCTTTTGTCTGGTGGATCCTCCCCCCCCCCCTCCCCTCCCCCTTCAACCCCGTCTCTCTCTCCGCTAAGGCGGGACACAGGGAGGAGGCGGGGCCTTAAAATCCGGATTACGGGTATCTCATTTGATTGCGGGTGGGACCCACTGGATAAGAGTATGGGGAGGGGGGGGAGAGGCTGCTGGAAGTCTTTCGTGAGGTCCACGAAACGCGGGGCGGACTACAAGGCCCGGAGGGTGTGTCTCCGGGGGAGGAGGCGGACGAATGATGGAATTTTGCGGAGAGATGGACGAGGAGAATGGAGGAATGGATGCAGATGGAGGGGAAGCAGAACGGACGACGAACGCTGACCGTGTTGTAAGGGCGCTTTTAAGGAGATAGACGTTTCTGGAAAATAGACCCCCCAGAGGTCAAAATTTTACGCTACTTGAGTGTTCTACGTATTTCTGTCCGACTGTTTAAATTGGTAAGCCGTGCAACTATTTAAAATAGTCCAGGACACAGAGAAAAAAATATCGATATTTTCGACTTTTTTGAGGAATGGGTTGGACCTGTTTTATCTTGTAGGAGGGATGAAAGATCCCCCGACATGTATGCAAATGGAGAGTCGAGGTCTTTTCGGAGCTACGAGCGTCCAAAGTTGGAGACCGAACAGGTTTTTTTTAAATCTACAAGCAAAAATAAAATTTGTTGAAAATAAAAAGTCAAATATAATTTGTAGGTAATTAAATACCTTTAACTTTAGCCGTACTAAGTTAGATTTGATTAATTATTTATTATTTCAAAGTAAATTATTTGCAACAAAATCAATCTTTCAAACGTTTTAATCGTTTTTAAAGAAAGCTTTTTCAATTTCTAATCGATTGAGATTTTGTAAAAATTCAATCGGTTTATTTGTTCATCCCCACAAGAAAATGTTGAGAGCCATAACTTTTTTGTTTGTTACATTTCTAGTAATTTTAAAATATACTCTCTTCTGAAAGAGTAACATTTTTAATTGTTAATAAAAATCAATGAAAATATGAAATATTAACTTATTATTTATTGCTTTAAAAAGGGGTACATTTTATTTATAAAAAATATGAGCCACGGCGTCGCTTGTACTTTATATGAGTTTGGGATATATCGAAAGCTGGATTTAAAAATAATATTAAAAATAAATAAAGTGCCCTACGACCCATAAGACTCGAGTTAGGATTTTTTTCTTCAATTCATAATGCGTATTTATACAGTTTTTATAATAATTTTATATTTTTTCAGTTTTTCTTCCACTAATTAACTTTTTACCGTTAATTTATGAAATAACTAATTAATCAATTCTAACTTAATTCGGCTCAAATAAAAGGTCTTTCAATTACCTACAAATTATATTGGGCTTTTTATTCTATAAAAAATTTAGTTTTGCTTGTAGATTAAAAAAAAAACCTGTTTGGGCCAGCTTTGGATGCTCGTAGCTCCGACAAAAATTTGACTCTGCAGTTGCAAACATGTTGGGGGGGGGGAATCTTCCTTTTCATCCTCCCCTCCCCTCCCCCCACAAAACAGGTCCCGCCCATTCCTCAAAAAAGTCGAAAATAACGATATTTTTTTCTCTGTGTCCTGGACTAATAGGATTTCCAGTGGCGAAGATACCCCCGTGACCAGTATCTAAGTTTCCTAGAGATCTATAAGAGGCAATGGCCTGCATGGAAAGAGGAATGAGAAAATAAAAATGAAGGCTAAAGGAGAATAAAACAAAAGGAATAATCTGCAGCCGGAGTACGAGAAACACTTTTCAAATTACGCTAGAAAAGAAAGGAGTCGTGTAGGTTGAAGAATTATACTAGCTTGGAAGCAAGATGACCAATAATTGGAAATAAACAAGAAGGAAATAATAAATAGAGCTTCCAAGGCAAAGAAAATACTACAAGTAATATTCAATTGACATAAGGAAGATTTTCATTCTTACATATGCACGGATGGAGCACACTTTTATACGGATGCCATCCGTGGATAATATCACAATCGGAGAAAAAAAGATTAGAAGTAATGAAAGTTCAATGATATAGTTCAATAATAAAATTTTCAATTGAGAGACCGAGTGGTTAATGGGAAAGTTTTCCTAAGAGCAGACGAAAAGAGAGAATTATAAACTACACTCACCAGAAGAAAAGGGAAACTAACAGAACAAATACTGAGGCATGGTTGTTCAATAAAAACGGAACTGGAAGTCACGATAAATGGGAAGAATGGAATACGTAGTCCGATTAACCCAATGCTATTGTAGGTGAAATACTGTGAGATTGACTATTGAGCTTTTTGTTATCATACGTATGTTTGGATGCTTAGCCGTGAATTAGTCGATCATTAACAGTTTGATGAACGAGAATAATGTATTCGAACTTGACGGGTTGGCGGAATTTGCCTTGTATTTAATAACACCCACGGTTAGACGAGAAAAATCAATGTGTTTTCTGATCAATTACATCCCAATCTTGCCTTCTCCCATTCTATTTCGAGAGATCTCCATTCCTAGTCAATTCCACGTTAAAAAGTATTAATTTTCTATGAAACAATTTTTCACAAAAATATCTCATTTTCTACATGCAATCTAGGTGCGGTTGAATGTTTTCGCTGTTCTCTAAATACTTGATATATGATTGTAAAATATGGCTATTCTAAGCAAAACGATTTACACCCCTGTGTATTCTTCATGTGACATTAAGTTCATAAATGATTTCCCCAATGGAATTTTGTGGATATAGACCGATATAATTTCCATTCCACTTTTCAGAATTAAATTTTTATGGGAATTGGTACTAGGTGATTCTAAACTGCTATCGGAATATCAAGTCATTGGTATTCCGATAGCAGAATTGATATAAAACACTTTTGAACACAGATTTCACAAACCCTGTCCTTCGAAAATTCATTTCTATGCTTTTGATCAAAACTTTTAATTTCTCCAATTAAAACGCACAATACCCCGTGGTCGAAATACATTTGCACACATGAGTGGGTACGTAAACCTTTCCCGCACTACGATGAGTGAATTAAATATTTTTACAGCAATCGAAGCACACAGAACCGATTTTAAAATGAGTATAAGGCCGCTTCGTACACATGCCAAACAAAATTATAGGAGTGACACACCGTGTTAAAATATGGAAGCTTAAGTCGGTAGAATACTACAAAGTCTTACCATGAGGTTTTGTATGGAAATATTATGCAAGATCTCAGCCATGATTATGTTTCCATAAAGGTTTTATGAAAAGATATAGAAAGCTCTTCCATTGCCATAGAAGTGTCAATAGAGGTTATAGATTCTCAGGGAAACTGCGACAACTTTCTATTGATTTCGAGGAAAGTCCTGAGAGAATATCCAGGAGAGTAGACCAAATCGCAAGGGGAATATTGAAGGAGGGGGATAAAATTTCATTCTAGTCCTAGTTTAAAAGACGGAAAATCACTTTCGTCATTCGTCATCACCGAACACCATCCCCTGAAATACATTATTGCCGATATCCCGAAGCGTGAATGTCACGAGCGACACTCAAATATTCTTCCGCAGAGTGGAGCACGCCGAGAATCCTGAGGGTCGGTCAATGAATCGCTCACGTTAAGACGGCCGGGATGGAAAATTGTCACCTCTCGACGCTGATTCCGACCGGGAGAAATTCGGAGTCGACGAGGAAGAAGATTTTCTTGCGGAATCTCAGGAAGAGGGGAGGTGAGGGGAGTGGATTTGGGAGGCCGCGGGGAGCCATTCGGTGTGTGGAGTGTGGTGGTGAACGTGGGATGGGGCGTGAAAGGAGAGGAGAGGGGGAGGGTGAATTGTGAAAAAAATCCCCTCCATTAATGAGGGCGGACTAAATCCCTCCTTTAAGTTCGACCAGAAAGGGAAGGATGCAAAGAGGGATGGACAGAAGGAGAGAGAGAGGAACGGAAATGGATACCGGCCTACAATCGCCACCGTTTTGACGCTGTATAATCCCTTTCCCATTATGCAGAGAGAGAGAGAGAAACAAGGTTTGTGGGGGAGGGGAAGGAGGAGGAAGGGTGCAAGAGAGGTTCTCCTTGGAGGATTATAGGAATTTCACGCGGATTTTCCCCCATTTAGAACCCTCCGAAGAGGGCGGGGCGGGGAGGAGAGGAAGAGGAGAGAGGGAGGAGGGGTGAGGATGAAACCGCAGAGAGAAAGAGAGAAAATTGACCAACCTTCACAAATACGACAACCAAACTCAGCAAGAAATTGCGAATTCATTGGATATCCCTTCTTCGACATTGAAGGGAAATTATCAGAAATAGGAAGGGTATCGAGGCAAATGTAACCCTGTGTGGCGGATCATCAAAAAAGAAAGTAAAAACTGCAAAACATG
>WURS02033178.1:0-11532 GCA_011762765.2 Rhinocypha anisoptera
TCAAACGACTGTTACATAACAACTGCACATCCAAAATGGCTGAAACTTTGGTGAGTAACTGTCAACAGATGAACAACGAAATCCACTAGCTTTTATTTACGAGTGCTGCCATCTTCACGTTGAGGTCAGAAACTTTTCAGACCACCCTTGTATATGGGATACATCTGAAAAGAGTTGCATTCATAAAATCGAGAAGGTTCAGTCAAGGGCAGCAGAATTCCTTGAAAATTGCTATGATAAGAGCATTATAGTGATACTTTCAGAACTCATTTGGCAATCATTAAAAGTGGAGAAGACTAAACTCCAGATTAAATTTATTAAAAAACTAAAACTTTTGAATTTGAATTTCAGTCAATTATTTGTAGCCTTACCTAGTTACTGTAATTTGATTACTTTCAAAAAGCAAGATAAAAAGATGCCCAAGGTGGCAAATCTAGAAATTTTTTCTTTATGTGGAAAGTATATGTAAATAACAACTCTAAAATAGATGAGACTGCATATTACTAGAACTGAAGTGTCTTAAAGAGGACGACCCACAAAACTTGGTGACCTCACACCTCTCTGTAGGTGGCTTGCTGGGTAAGTAGTATAGTAAGTAAGTAAAGTTTTATTTTTTCCCATACATGCATGATTACAGGCATACCATCATATAAATGAACCTTTGGATGGAAAAAAAATTTGGTATCCTGAAGGCCACCGACCTGCGTAAGGATGCCTTCTTGCAAATGCGATGCTTCCCTGGACATCAAATATAACGAATAAGATAATAGTAATCTTTACCAGATAGCAGAGCTGCAATAAGAATTAAAAATATAATAAATAATACTAAAGAAATAATAAAAAAATACAATACAAAAATGGATTGCAAAAACAAAATACATTATAGAAAGGAAAGATAATTGTTGAGACATATGGTGGTAATATCCTTCTATGTGCATCAAAAGAGGTTTGTACAGGTGTGTCACAGGTTATAAAATCTTGGTGGTGATGATATGCAGTTAACATAATTAAGGACTAGAAAATGGAGAGAGAAAAAGAAAACTTGCAAGAAAAAGTAAAAAAAAAATGGTTTCCTGCATTACTTGGTGGAACTGCTTCAAGATTGTAGAAACAAAGACACTTTGTAAGGCACAGTTTATGTGGAAGTATAAAGTGTCTTTGTTTCTACAATCAAAAAGTTTTAACTTTTCCAAGGATGTGCCATTATTGATCAGAGAGAGAGATTAATGATCTTGGAGAAATAGCCAGGTGAGGAGGAGGTAAACTCATAAACTAGCCCACATATGGAATATTTGGTCCATATGTGGACTAGTTTATGGGTTTTTACATTTTTAGAGGTGGTAGAGGCAGATAGGATTTCTATCATGGATAAGGAGAAGCGAGTATCAAAATTGAGATTGTGGAAGGTGTTGTGTCTGGGGCTAGGAAAGTGGGAGAGAAGGGGGAGATTTGGTAGTGTCTTCAGTTGTTCAATGGAGTGCTCGGATGGTGGTGCATTACTCGATTGGGCATAGGTAGCAGGAGAGGTGGTAAATGGTGCAGGTGGCTGTTGTGTGGTTGTGTCATCAATGTTTCTGGGAGAATGGTTCTGTTGGTCTGAGAATGGGGCAGAACCAACAACGTGGATGTTTGCAGTGGGAGGAGTGAAGTCTGGAAGGATTGAAGGGCTGTGTTGGGAATTTGGTGGATTTGAAAATAATTTAAGGTTGGTGGGATGCTTGAAGATGGCAGAGGGACCTTTGAAGAAGAGTTGTGATGTGGACTCCATACTTTTTAGGATGGAGAAAATTTCATTGAGAATGCTGTTTTTTTGGACCCCAGGGAAGAAGGAGGTAAAGATGCCTCCCTTTTGTGACCATGCTTAAAATTATTCATCTCAACATCAATACTGGCTCACTCCAATTCTGCTGCAATCTGCTATGGTGCATGTTCTGGGATTCCCATTGTGACTCATCAAGCTTCCTCACAGTACATCATGCTCTCACTATGTTTAATTCTCTTTATGAACGTAGATCCCTACCTTCCAACCACTCATTGGAAATTTTCTCAAAACTCAATAAATCTTCCCTTTTGAACTCCCCGAAGCCTTCTACAGTCCCCAAGAAAAACAGAACTTCTCAAAACTATTCCACAATAATAATGCCACCACCACATCCAACAAAGAGTTGTTCTCCTTAATAGAACAAGTGCAGACGATAACAGTTTTTACTTTGGGGTTGGTAGAACTGTCATGAGTGCAAAGGCAAGGTCTTCAAATCTGCTAGATAGAGACAGCACCCTCAATCAGAATTTGAAAACTTTTAATACTATAACAGTCTAGCATATCATTAGCCCCAGCATATAGTAAACCGTAATGTGATATCAATTCATGTTGGGCTGAAAGTGTTGAACCCCGGAGTAATTATTTGTTGATTTGACATTAACATTAATGTATTGTTTCAGAGCACCATTACAGTGGAAAAATGCATACGAGATCTTCAGAACTTGACTCGTTCCTTGCCAACTTACGCAGAACATTTTCTCGGAATGATGTGCAGCATTTTGCGTAGCTATAGAGAAACATGTCATGCAGCTTACAGAAGCATTGTGCAGCCTGACTCAGAAGATAAACGGGTATTTAGTGCTGCATGGCTGAAAGATGAAGACATAAGCCGTTTTCTCAAGTGAGTAGTTATGCTAATTGCATTCCTCCTTGTACCAGAGGTCCTTGTCTCATGTGTTTAATTTTCCCCTAAAATTTCTGTGTAAGCCATAAGACTCTTTAAGTGCAATCTGACCACATCATATGTTACTTGATTTTGAAACAGTGCAATTAGCACTGGCAGTCTTACTAACAACATTGACAATTATGGAAATGCGATATGGTTTCAGGCATAACTTTGTGGAATTCCAACATACTAGGAGTAATTGAAGTAACTTTGCAGTTTCCACATGATAATTTATTTAACAGGACCATGGTTTCGTAGCAAGGCTACATCAGGTGTTATGTAACCTGATGATGTAGCCTTGCTAAGAAACCATGGTCGTGTTAAATAAATTATTACGTGTAAACTTTAAAGTTACTTCAATTACTCCAATTATGGAAATTGCTATCTTTTGAGTGACTTTTCTGTGTATCCGATACTTAAGCTCAATCAAAAGTAGGTTTCTGATAAATGATATTATTCCTACAATTAATTTGAATCTTTCAAGGTCCTATAATTTCTGAAATGCCTATGTGAAGGATTTCAAGTTTCCCCAGTTGAGTCAAAGATTTCTTGGTTTTCTGTATGGATAATGGCATTGATGGGCACAGACTTTTCGATGGTTATCTGTCAGCATCTTCAGGGAGACTTAACTCAAATTGTAAATCTAAAAAAAAATGCTTAACTATAAGGGAGAGGCTCAAATGGCCCTAAACTTTGCATAATGAAGACAATTAGTGTTAACATTACATAAAAGCTCCTTCATAGATACTAAGTATGATCTCAAGGTCTTTGCTGCCTACCATTCCCAAAAATTTTATTGAATCCACTGGGATATAATCCACAAATTTTTTCTTATTACTTTAAATTTTCCTCGATTCTCTTACTACTGACTGCAGAATCACAAGCAATTTAAGCTTAAATTGTTATTGACAACCTGGGTTTCAACTTATTCAGTGATCTTCAGGAGATACATGACAGAAGAAATACATTGTTATATACATTTTAACCAGGGGCCCTGGGAATGGAAAGGTGGGGGAAAAGGGGTGGGGAGTCAATGGGAAGGGAAGGTGTTGTGGGTGAGGGTCGGGCTTTAGGTCAAGAATATGTTATGGTGCATGGTGTTGGGTTGAAGTCCAGATAGATATAGGAAAAGGAGGTGATGATGAGAGTAAGAGGCATCTCTTGAGGCATGGGAGAAAAGGAGGGAAGGTAGGGTTAGGTGATTATTTTGGTAATGAAGGCATCTCAAGGAAGGGTGGGAGGCAGACAAAATGTCATTGAAGACTTCATCACTCCTTTTTTTCCCCACAATGATTTTTTAGCATTCCAAAGCACATGTCCCTTTGCTTGTGAATGCAAAACCCTTAAACTAAAGTCACTTTTGTGCCCAGTTTCCAAAAAATGTTTGGCAAATTGGGAAGTCATGTTCCCATTCTGGTAACATGACTAACTCTTCTATGCACTTTTTGAAATTTCTTCCTGTCTATGTGTATTGCTGCACATTCACAATTCAATCGATAATTCCCACTTTCATCTAATTCTGCAATTATTTAATAGTGAATTGGTTAGTCACGCCCAAATCCGCCAATTGCAATTCACATAGTTGTGTTGTGGGGGTGTGGTGTAAGGTGGTGGAGGTTAAAAAGTTTTGAAGTGATCTCACAGATCCTTCCCAGAAACCCCTCGATTCTTTAATTTCATACAAAGAGGAAGAGAGTGGCCTCATGCAGTAATCGTACTTTCAATTGCCAAAGGTCACTCCCCAATTGGACGGATCTCCAAGCCCAGAAGATATTGCAGCAGCAGATGGTGAAGCACGAGCTGCATCATCACGTGGGCGATGACGCAATCAAGAGTGGTTCCAGAAGTGCGGTGGACGGAGTGGCAGGACGCATTGTGGGCCAGGGGCGCAGCGAAGAGGAGGAGAGCCCCGAGGAGGTTCGGCAGCGCAATGCACGCGAAGCTGAAATTCTGGCTGGAAACTTGGGAGAGGGCGGCATCAACGCTCACGAGATTATCTCGGATGTCAACCAGCTGAAGGTTCTTGCCCAACTTCAGGAAAGCTTGGTTAGTAGTCCACTTAATTGTGTAAATAAATATATAGTTCTCATGGCAGTACTATTACTTTTAAGCCACAGTGATACTTTGTTGTTGAAGCCCAGTTTGTGAATGAATAAAAAACTCCCGTGGAATTAAACAAATAGAGGTTTTAGCTTTTATGTACTTCCACAGAAAAAATGAGACACAACCAGTTTCGATGATAATCGTCATCACTTGTGGAATTAACTAGTGTTGTATCATTCATAAGTAATGGATTCCATAAAATTATGCGAGAAACAACAAATTACATTATTACATGAGTTTTTATTCAGTTAAAATTAAAATTGGGTGGGTGTAGTGTAACAATTTGATGTAACTTGACTGATTCTGTGGGAAGTTAGAAAGTGTACCAATTCCTAGCAAGGGGCAATAAATAGTCTTGGGAATTCAACAGAATTAGGCTGATGTGTAAAATATTAGATTACACTTAGTAATTCCACAAACAATTTTTGTACATGAAATAAGTTCCTTGTGCTGTAGAAAAGTCTTGAAATTGCTGTATACATATAGGGTGAAAGATCTTGAAAGGTTGATTAGGTCATTAGCCACAGCAATTCTTAGATTGTATATATAAATTTTTTTGGGGTAATGCTCATTCCCTATGATTAAATAAGAGGGCTCTTCAATAAAGTTATTTATCTTTAAGAGAATTTTTATTTTACTCAGTTTAATGTCCAATACTTAATGCTATGTTATGTTGTTGACTTAATGTGTAATGCATATGTGGTACAAGTTTCATTGATTTGACTTCAGTTTTGCAACATTGGCATCCAATGCAAGGTGATGTGTGTTCATTTCTACTGCTACTGCTTCTGATTATGAAAACCTATGAAGGAATTTCTTCACATTGGAGAACAAGAGAAATACACATGCGGTTAGGTCTGAACTATTGGGATGATAAGAAACACACCCTACATTAGGAAATAGACCTGCCTGTAGAAGTCGTGCTGAGTGGATATCATTATTATTAGTAGTACAGTAGAATATTGATTTTAGGTAACACCTAGGGACGTTAATTGTCTAGGTTTTGTACAATAAAATAATGTAAAATCAAAATATTTGCTGTTTTAATAAATGTGCTAAAAATTTGTGATGCAGCATAGTACTATACTCTTGGAAATTCTAACTATTGATTCTGCAAAGAGATCATGTATGCATATATTCAGTAATTTCAAATAAAAATTTTAATTGTCATTCATCTCGGTCTGAATCGGCAAAGTATTATTAGTGCCGTGTAATCTGGCAAAATCCCATGTCTGGGGTTTTACCAGATTATCAGTTGTCATTAGTGTCATGTTTTGATTCATCATCTGTTTCTGTTGCTGAAAAGTATTTTTTATGCATGCTGAAACTCTCTCGGCAAAATCATTACAGAAGCCGTTAGTGGGTAGAAATATCGCTACATTGTAACTAATATTTTTTCACAAGGAATAGCACCTTTCTGATGACAACATTGTCAATTCTTGTTTTGACGAGGAATATTAATTGCTTTTGTAAAATTACATATTTTAAAGCATGCACACAGCGTGCAATATCATATGTACAATGCTATATGCTTGGAAATTTATAACTATTTTCACTGAAAAGAGATCATTTATGCACATAGTATTCAGTAAATGCAAATAAAAGTAGCTTCATTATAATTCAGAGAACAATTTTGAAAAACAATAAGTTAATTACTTCTCAGAGAACAGTATAAGTGGAGAATTTTAAAATATCTTTATCAAGAACAGTAGAAGTCCGCTATAGCGAGTATGGCTTATAATGAGAGTATCGCTATAGCGAGTATGGCTTATTGAGTAATATTTTGAGTAATGCTATAGCGAGTGATCGTTTTGCATTGGTTTGTCCACATGTTAAAACATAAGGAGTCTCGCCGGTTATTCCAAGTGGTCACACCTGCACTATCGCTATAGCGAGTAGATTTTGCCGTAGTTGGTGTTCGGGTTGCATAAATCACAGGATTCAAACATGCATTACATTGTCATGGCTCACGAATCTACATCATAATGAAGACTTTGTGGTGATTTCATGAGAGAAAACTTTGTGGTTTGATGTCACAGACTTTCCTGGGGAATGACTGAACAACTTATCATGGAATCTATGCACCAGTCTGTCATTTCCTGGTGCTATTTTGTCCTTGTAGCCTATCAATCAGAATAAAAGAACATAAGGAGTTGTGAGCTAGACTTGTAGACAATACAGGAAAAGCCCATTTTTCTGTGTTGACCTTAGCAGGATGGCCAATCTCTCGACTCTCCTCTTATTTATGGAATTGTAATTTTTAACCGCAGGCCATAACTTATCTATGATTCTTCACGAAACGTAGCCAAAGATAAATACATTAGTTACGAGTGCATGACTTTTGGTAACAATATTTTTAAATCTTTTTAATGAAACGATCTATTTTCAATGCATTTGCAGATGGATTGATGCAACTACTTCATGGCTCATTTTCACCTAATTTTGGTGCTGTTATAAATGCCGAAGGAGGTGAATTTAAATGACCGTCGACTATAACGAGTGTACGTTATAAAGAGAGATTTTTCGTAATTTATCAGTTCTCGTCATAGCGGACTTCTACTGTATATAGTTAGGAATCATGCATATCTGAAGGGAAAGTATAAATTGTATTCAGAAACAAAATTTGAATATAGGACAGACATAAAACATTAACCAATATTAGAGAACTTCTGGAGGTCACTAAAGGAAAGTTTAGCACATTAAAATATATAGTGAGATATCAGACTAGACAGTCTAGGACTGAAAACCCCGGAAGTATACCGAATACAATGCAACTGCGGGGAGGTCTACATAGGTGAGACAGGCCGCAACATAGAAACAAGGCTCAAGGAGCACAAAAGGTGCATCAGACTCCACTACCCGGAAAAATCAGCCGTAGCAGAACACTGTCTCTCCCGGGACCACATCTTACCCTTTGACGCCACGAAAGTTATTGCAAGAGGAAATGGGTATTGGGACCGCCTGACTAAAGAGGCAATAGAAATTCGCTTGGAAAAGAAAAACTTCAATCGTGACACCGGGTATACGCTGAGCCAAGCATGGAGGCCTGTTCTCAACAGAATCAAGGTGGCGAGGGAGGCAAACACCAAACAGCCAATCAGAGGTAACTTGACCCCAGGAGGAGAGTATATAAGTCGGCAGAAAATCATGTCCCAGCATCATCACCCTGAAGACAATTGCAGAGTCAGCTGTTGAAACGTTGGTGGCAGAACAATTAACCCGGTGGAAATCCTGAGAAGAATTCATTTATAGTATATGCCGGAAAAGCATCAGATCCTTCTTTATTTTTAATTAAAGACACATTGAAAAGTTTCTTCCAGATTTTTCTGAAGTTTCATTAAGTTTTGTTCTTTTTTGTTTCATAAAAATGTATTAATGTAATAATAATATATTAATACTTTGTATAACTGAAGGCAGGGACCAAAACAGCTTCATGGAAAATTTTTACATGAAATTTACATATTTTCAAATGGCAATTCCATAAAAATACTCCAAAAAAGGATCGGCCCGAAATGCATCATTGTGTGTGTAAAATCGAATTTTTCATAAAATTGGTAATTGTAAAATCAAGATTCTACTGTAAGTTACAAGATGGCAGTTTTCCAGTTGTTAGCATAAACATAATTTATCTATTCTGTCAAAATCAGTCTCAGAACCCGCTATGCACAAACATATCTAATGTGCATTTTTCTGTTAACTATGTTCTAGCAGTGTTATAGGGAGGAACATAGTTTATAATAAGCCTCCTCCATCATTGTGTCATAACTGTCTTCTATGTTGCTGTAATTCCAGGAGTGGTTTGCTGGTTCAATCAGTTTATTTGTGGCTGGGCTTCCTGGACAGCAGCAGAGCATGCCATCACCTTCATCAGGAGGACAGAATTTGGATTCATTTCCTCCGATTCCAGAGGTCACTCTAAAGGCTTTGCAGCAGCAGGTCCGAGACTTTGAAGACCTATCAGATACCTGTCTTCTTGTTTTGCACCTGGAGGTGAGCTTGGTTCCCAACAAAATGAATGATAATATTGAAGGAATGGATGATCGGATCATTCCTACTTGGGTCACTCAGGTCACCTTTGATTTTCAGTTAACTCATCTGAAGCACATCAAATGTCTTCTTCTTTTTCACTCCCTTTCCAACAGACTAACAAATTTCTCATCTCCTGAAATCGCTTCATGATTAAAAACCACTGATGCACATACTTCTTGTGCTATCTCCAACTCTACCCAAAACTATTCTTGGTATCATTGATTTGCTGTAAAGGCCCACAAATTGTCTAATTGACAAATTGTAGAAAGGAATTTTAGTTGTTATTCAGACCTCTACTATAGTTACTGATAATACTCCATATGGCATGGAGATTTAACATGCTATAGTGCATTCCACATTTAGGTAAAGTGAGTGGTGTAATTTATTTTCCATTATTACTTTACACAAAATTATAAAAAAATATTTTCTTGTGTATCTGGGTGAAAAGCCAAAATTCTTATTTTATGTTTATCACACTGTTGTCTTAAAACCGTAAAACATATAATCCCAAAATTTTAACATACCATTTCTCGCAGGTTATATTCTGCAATGGGTCTGAGCCATGAAATCTCTACCTCTAATTTAGGTATGCAGTCTATGGCACAATACCAGTTTTGGAAAAAGCTGCTTTGGTTTGGGAAGGATTAAATATGTAGCACTGTAAAATAGTGGTACCTAGCCATCTGTTTACATAATAGTTGGACAGGTGCAAGGATTGCTTTCCTCTCCAGTCTTCAATTTATTATTCTTGCTGCAATACTCTTTGTTATAATTTTTATTACAATTATTAATTATAATTAAAACTCAGTTTTTTCCTTTGTGGAGTTTTGAAAAAGGGGATCATCTCAGAATTGGATTCATCTTAGATTTGTGTAATACTTTAATTCTTGTGTTATTTGTAATGTAATGGCTGCGTCAGTGAATTTTTTGTGTTTGCTGCCCAGAAAATCACACACCAATGCCACCTTAGTAATGGCTTTGTAATGTTTCTCTTCTTGCATTTCCAGGTCAGGGTTCAATGTTTCCATTATCTTTTACCTAGAAGTAGTGGAAGCAGTTCAGGTGTTTTTAGTGGAATCGATTCCCAGGAGCCTGACCCTAAAGTTTTGGAGTTGAGTCGAGTTCTTGTCAGCATAGATGAAGCCATGAGCTCTAGCCTGAAGCCAAGAAAATCAAAGGTTTGTGCATAAAACTTGATAACCCTTTGATTTAATTTTGTGATAACGTTTTTTATGGGGGTAATGAAAATAAACTATTACATATTATTTTACTGCCATTTATCTACTATTAGTTCTTCCAACTATGAGTATAAAAGGCGAATGTTTTGAGCATTATATTTTCAATCTATTTCTAGTGTGAAACATTCTTTTTATCTGTATACCATATTAGATGTGTGACTGGGTATTTTAAGGATATTAATTTCTCTTCAGGTCAATTGTATAGGCATTTCTTCCATATTGATTATTAAAATGCCTTTTTGTGAATTTTCTCTGTTTTCATTGTTTTATATAGCTTGTTTTTTTACATTTGACCAAGGGATTTTCTGCTTTTCAGAAAGTGCCCTTGTGATATTTATTGAATTGGTATTCAATACATCTTGACGGTTGATATATTGATATTAATTTTATTTTGTTGGAGTTCATGCGATCATATTTCCATTTACAGTACATATTTGAGGGACTTGGACACCTTATTGCAAAAATTTTAATCGGCTCATGTCAGCATCTGGAGCATATTGATGAAATGGCAATTGGAAAAATGTGCAAAAATATATTTACTCTGCAGCAGACTCTGACAAATATCACAATGGCTCGGGAAGTGGCACTGGACTATGCCCGAAGATATTATGAACTCTTTTATCAAACTCCTGAGGTAAAACATTATTTGTATAGAAATTGGTATGGGTGATTAAAAATGTCTAAATGTGTAGACTTTTTATGTCTTCATTTGAAATGAAAATTTCCAGATAATAGCAATGGAATATGTGCTGTTACTGTGATACACAGTGATTGAGAAGAGTCACATATTTTGTTAGCATTTGTTAATTATATCTTAATGCCATAAATTTTTTTTATATTTTATTTGGAAAGGATAACATTTCATCTATTATAACATTATAGAATTATGCAAAAACTTTATGCATAAAATGCTTTTATTTTATCACTGGCAGAGCAGTTAACTTTGTGGAATTTTGACATTTCAGAAACTGAAAACACTTGTAGTTTTTATTTTTTTATGTATGGAACATCATTGATTATGGTTCTGCAGTGTTTTTCTAATAACTGTAGGGTGTTACTGTAGTTGATTGAAGAGTCCTTTGCTTTGTGGAAATCTTTGAAAAACTGAAAAAAATTGGAATTGAAGGCATTGAAAAAACTTTGCTTTCCATTTAATAGTAACTAACACCCTACATCCATATTGAGTGGATGTAGAGTGTTAGTTTAAAAATCAAGGTAGTGGATCTGGGCATGGTAAAAGAGGCCTGGGAGATGGTTGAGACAGGAGTAAAAGTTGGTGGGGAATTCGTTGTCAGTCAGATTCGCCGACCACCAAGCCCTACTTAGTGATTCAGCCAAAGGACTGCAGACCTTGTTGAATGGTTGTTGGTGTCGGCTGTTACATGGTGGAAATGAATCATCGTAGCGAAATGAAAAAACCAACTTGGTAAATTTCCACAATTTATTTTTGGTGA
>WURS02033189.1:0-11532 GCA_011762765.2 Rhinocypha anisoptera
GGCGAGCGTCCGTAAGGTGGCGTCGCGAAACCAAAGAGAGAAGGCGAGAAACGAACGGGAGGAAGTAAATCTAAGGGAGGGGAGGGGGAGAAGAAGAATGAAAGGAGAATTTTAACTCTTCCGAGGGAAGGAACCCTTCCGAATGAAGGAAGGTGAAAGCCGAACGGAAGAAACAATATCGGAAAATTTTCCGAATTGGAGAATTTCCAGGAAAACGTAAAAAGGATTGAAAATATATTTTGGACCGGATTCCCCGCCAACCTTCCCGGTACTCCCCGGAAAGTACAAAAGGGACGGTGGGACAGAAAAAGAAAACGCCAAGGAGGTAGCCAAGTTACGTACTTCCTAAATTTTAATCCGGAATGATTTCAAGTTTCAATTCTGTGAAAGAGTCGGTCGTTCGCAATCGGAACTCATCCGTCCGGCCTTCGAAATCTACTCACGAAACTTTTATGCGAAGTCCCGACGATGAGTGAATTAAAGCCATGGTACTTTCATATCCTCAATCAGGAGATATGCTTCCAGAATTCGGCTCATTATATCCAGCTGAGAACCTGAATAATTCGAAACGGTGCCACTCCGAAAGGCTCTCTCTTTTTTCATCAAGAATTTACCTAAAACGGGGTAGGATGGGGAGGGGCTGATTGCAAAGATCCAGGCATGGAATCCCCACACATTTGGCCATACAAAATGAGACACGTTCGTTTGCCAAGAGAAACTTTCAAAAACAGAATTAGGTTTTGGACGAGAGCCATTAATAGTCACAAAGCCATTGGATATCTGAAAAGCTATAGCAAAGTTGAATTAAAAGGCCAATTGCTCGTTGAGTGACGACGGAAATAATCGAGATTTAATCAAAAGAAACCAAAATTCGAAGTTTGCAAGCGGGAAAGGCTGAACTAATTTTATTCTTTCAACGTGCAAACTATGTTGTACGAGTAACTCAAATGATACTGGTATAAAAAGACAGGTGACCCAGCTGGAATCAGAATGCACCAATCATTTTTCCGACGAGAAAAATTAAAAGGAACAACCATTTCCCCATGCACCATAATGCACCATTTCACGATAAAATCGCTTCCTGATATGTAAATGTCTTAGAAACTCATGTACAGACGAATGATACTGTTTATATCTTAATGGGAAACTTCATTGAACTTTTAATAAACGCATAATAGTTCTGCCGTTTTAGGCATAAATATTAATGCTACGTTACAAGAGGTAGGTAGGTAGGTAATTTAATCAACGTGTAAAATATAAATGCCGTATTTTACGGCTAATAAGACGCACTGTGGTTTCGGGAAAGTATTCCTGGAAAACCAAATAACCCTTCTACCAACACGTCAGACACCGGGTGACTTTCCTTAGGTAATTTTGGAGGAGAGCACGCTTCCTATAACCTGCAAAATATGTTACCTACCGAAGCTATCAGCTCCTCTTTGTAACCTATAAATACTTCAACGCTTCCTTATTTGCCATCTAAGTTCTACTTGCGACAGTTAATATAAGAACTCTTTGGAAAAATCTTAGATAATTTCACGGTCATGACCACCGTGTATCTGAATGGAAAGAGATAATTTGAAAGCAATATTTATCAATTATCAAGCGGTGCAGGGCAGTTTAAATTAAAAGTTCAATGTTTAAAAAATTATATTTTCTAAACTTTTTACCATCTGACCCTTTACAAATCATCGAGGATTATTTATTACTCTGTTATCGCCTATGCAGAGCTGATTATCGCTCCCACAACAATGCTTCGGAGACGCATGGGCTGACGAACGCTTGAGAAGCGAATAAATTTTCAACGATAACTCGGTCAACATATCACATACACAGTCCAACAATGTCAAGACAAAATAAATTAAGCATTAAAAAGGTGACGTGGATTTGGATGGCACGGCAAAGTCTCGTATGACAGTTGGGGTGATAAATTGCCCAGACTTCTCCATTTTCACCAATCCGAACATTTAACGAATCTTTTTGTACAGACCAAATACCCCATTTTAACCCAAACTACTACTCAATGTCTGATTTTTCGGATTCCACCGCTTAATATTACATTTAAAAAACGACGAAACAAAAAATTCAGGATAATTAAAAAATACTAACAACCGAATTCTGGCGCATCACCTTGGAACTATCTGATGTGGGGTATATTTCTATAGTGTGTAACATATTATTTTCTGTCTGAATATGTTTCAGATAACTAAGTGCAACGTGTAATATGTTCGAAGAATTATCAGAAATTAAAAAATAGTTTGTTATTTTTATGAATCAGGAACTTAGAAGTTTACTAATCGAGCAGGAAAAATTTAAAAGTCGTGATCATAAACCAATTCATATGATGGTAATATATTTTTAATTGAATATTCCTGTTATTTGAGACAACCAGATATAAATAGTTAAGTCAAATTAAAATGCACAACGCTAATAATAACGTTTCTTATAAATATGATGGGATGCATACACTTAAGTATCTTGAAATTCCTTTTTGTGAACAATCTACTGAATTAAAATGGGCATGAGAAATAAGGCTTTCTCTAGCTGTATTAAAGATTTTACTAATCATCACTGATCCTTATTGTCACACACAACATGGATAATTCGTGATTAAATAATTAAGGGGGCGGATTTAACTCGAATATTTGTTAAAAGTTTTTTGAATATTTGTTAAAAGTTTAAAAATTTGCATAATGACATTCATTGGGAAATTTTATAAACTACCTTCCCTATTTGATGGTACAGAAGATAATAAGGCCGAAGGATGAGTTCTTAACATCTTATCCAACCTCAAGAGAGCGGGTGAAAGTTTGATATACTATTCAGAGAGGAGGAGATCCTTTCTCTGTGCCACTTGAGGTTTTCCACGAAGTTCTCTCTTCCAGAACATAACATCCCTTGAATATTATCCGCGGTTTTACATGGGCATCACGATTTGAACCCGGGCACAAAAGGCCCTCACGATAGATATGCATACTTGTCTATCACGCAGTCTATCTTAGGAGGAAGTAACGTGCACGGGAGCATGTCGCACGTATTGCGATAAACCTCACCAAATCCATTCGTACATAAGGAAATTTTATGAGAAGTATTTGGAAAGCAGGAAAAGGAAATATTTCATTTTAATTCCGAGCAGTTCCGAGTGAATAAAAATCCAAAGACATTGATAACGACTAGAAGTCTTCATGAAGGATAGCAGTGTCTAAGCAAAGATTCGAGCTCCATGATGAGAAATTGACTGGCATCATTAGAATTCAGTTAACGTGGGAAGTCTCCAGCCTGCAGAAAACCACGGAATTAATTAACGTAATTAATTAATGTGGTATTGACTGAAGTATAATATACTCCGCTCATTTTTATGGTACTCTCCACACTATGAGAAAAACAACTAACATGCCCTTTAAAATTTATGGAACACATAAGAATTAAATATTTTTCAATATAACCTAAATTTCACTCCGGAAAAATAAAACAGCTAAAGACAAGTGTGAAGGGAGGGAGTGAGAAATGTGGCAACGCAAATAAATTCGAGCAAATGCCAGAATAAAATCGGATATGATGTGCACATGACATTCCCTATACCAATGGTATTTAATTTTAAAACATAGGGCTGTGCAATCCTACCTAAAAATGTGGTGATGTAATATTTTTATAAGAATATTCAGTCAAAATATTATTTTACTAACGAAATTAAATTTGCCAAAATATCACTCCCGATACTCTGATTACTATCGAAATGCTTCCGTTTCTTCTCATAAAAAAGTAAACTCTGTTTATTTTATTTTATTTAAAACCATAAAGTTTATTTTTACTGTGGTGAATATATTATTTCCAAATCATTCATTGATTGAGAAAAAAATTACTTTTGTGGTCGAGATTTTTTCAGAATTTAGGTGATAACAAAGAGTGATAACTGATGACAAAAACCTCTATAAAAACATGAGAGAATTTGAGAGGGAGACAGGGGGAACATTTATGCGGGAATCTCCATTTTCCACCTTAATCATCTACCAAATGTTACCATGATGGAGTACCTAAATGTTAAGGCCCAAACCATCCCAAATATGGTGAGCAGATTATAACTCAGAAATATTATTGCAAATGTAAAATCCGGTGAAATATGAAGCCTCCTGTCTACAATTTCTGAAGATATATATATATATAGTACATTAATATACTAAAATTCAAAAAAATCAAAATGTACATACCATAAAAGGGGTCGTTTTTTGGGATTGAGATTTCACTTTGATATAAAATATCGAGGTATTAACTTAATACAAAAATAGGTACTTGACATATTTCGTCTAAAAAAGGATGTTCATTGAAATAGTAATTATCTTGCACGAGCTTAGTGAAACAGTTTTGTTGTTTATGGGTGATAACAAAGAAGCATACGTTATTCAATGACAATTTTAAAATATGTTAATTTCATGATTCAGTCCACTAGCGAAAGTAATGACTCCTGCAAAAATTTAATTATTTTCAAATAACTGAAAATTCGTGTCCGATATTCACTACAATCACAAACATACAGAGCGTCGGTCAACTCAGAATTTGATAACACGGCAACCGCAAAAATTATTTACGCTTGACTTGAGGTTTACTACATAGACACCGTTGTGAACGACTTTTGATTACTTATGAGCATTAATTTTTTCGGCGCATCACATTTTGATCAAATTGAACGAGTACTCAAGGTTGAATTATTGAACAACTCTGTCTTGCAATTATATGAATGAAAAAAGGACACTTAATAGATTTTCTGATGTGGAAACAGCTTGCACCCCACCTCTCGGCCATAGGCGTCAACATAGGTGCGCGTGGGACATTCGTTTGCGAGGAGAGAGGAACAAAGTGCTGCAAAAGGTTCCCTCTGCCTGCTTTGGTAGCACTATCGTGTACAGATGTGTGAGTGGAGCTTTCTAAAGAGAACAGCCGTATAATGGTCGTACTGTTTCTACGTCTCCTGCTGGGTAATACACTAGTCATACACCGCTTCGTGCAGGCTCCTGGCGCCTGCTAACAATGGGCGAATTTCAAAACGTTCCTTGCTCCAACAGTCGTTTCCTACGTTTCACAAAGGAATGTTTCAAGTGTAGCCTGAAGTAGGCCAATTTTATATAAAAGAGACGGCATCCACCATTAACACCTTTGTTTAAAGATTTAAAAACTTGAGAGAATGAATATCCAAGCCTTTTTTTCAAATGTCACCCTCGAGTAATCTTCAAAGGTACATGTTCTGACAGCAAAAAATATGCAACACTTACTTTTGTTAGCACTAAGAAAATATTGCAAAGTTTTGTGACGTACAAGATACAGGAACGTTATCTTACTGATCAAATTGAGGGATTCTTACTGTCAATACTGAATGTCGAAAGGTCCCAAACTTTATTTTAGAAAATCGCCATTTCAGAAAAAAGTCTCAAAGGAAATGCGATGAATCCATGAGAGGTTAAAATAACTTTATATGCATGTGTAGGAGGAACATTTATTAGAGTTAAAGTCTAGATAGAGTTTTCTAGCATCGGAAAGGGGGAATGCGAATTTTTTGTAAACAAGAGAGCGCAAGGGGGTCCGCAATTACTTATGGAGTAGGAATAATTCGCCTACGATCGCCCATTAATAACTCCCAAAACCTCGTTTTTTCTATTAATGTCAATGACCCCGAAGTAGCCACAGAGCTACGCGCCTAGAATTTCTAATGAACGACGAACTCTTGCGAGAACGATGCCAAAACAAGTTGGCCATCGGGCTCCACACCAATGGTAATCACTGAATCAACTTCCACTTACGTCTAAAAATGTTTCATTCGAAAGAACCTAGACTCGATCTCACACACAAATTTTGAACGTAGTTTTCCCGCTTATGTTTCCACTCCCACTCATTTGTCATATATTCCCCCGCGAAATAAATCATCGAATTGAAAATACTCCAAAATTTCAACTGAAAGATTCCTCACCGTTCCGTTTCCCTGCAGGCTATCATTATTCGGAGGGTAGTATTTCATTCTGTCGCTGGCAGGTTCCTAGCCACACGAGCAAATCCTTCTCTCTTTTATCACCCAGGAACCGATAATATAGGAGGAGGTTTGCTGGTATTAATTTTCTTCAGTTCATAGCAAAAAAATTATGAGTAATTGTAAAAAAAAGATGTTATGGAGAAGCCCAGGCATTGAAAGCGGAACGAATAAGGGGGTGCCTAATCAGTACCATAGTGAGAAAGAAATATCTGACTAAATAAACTAAAGAATAAATAAATAAATAAATCTATATATATATAAGTAATGAGACCAATTTCAACATATGAAGAAACATCATCGCAATATGCTCTAATAACACGAAAATTTGTCGGAATGAAAATGTTATTTGACATAGCAAATAAAACCAGAAGCAATATTGTCATAAATCACTATATAATATTTAAATGTAAAGTTTAATGTGGAACGGATTGAATAACGGTCAAGAAAGGAATGAGAATAAAGTATAACCTTCGTATAATAAAACTTCTACGTACTAATCCTTCGACCTGAAGACGCCTTGTGGAATCCTGGCGAAACTGTTTTCAACCATAGACACAAAAAGAACGTGGAAGAGCACCCCAAAATGGAAAGATACACATATCCGGAACGCCGCGGAAACCTACGACTCAACAGAGTATGACCTCGATTAATCCGGCCTAAATGTGGCGGAGGGCCGGCCGGTTATCCAGGAATCCGGTTAAACAGGGGGAGAAAATTGCACTGACCATTTTAGAGTAAGTGACCCGAAAAAAAGTTGCTCATTTTATTCGGAAACAATTATTTCATAACTAAGACTTTTTCATCCACTTATTTAATATTGCTACTCCAATATTTATCTTAATTAACGTAATATTTATCATAAAATCGAAATTATTCACATTAAAATCGCACGTTATTTCCTACGATCAACGCTGCACTTTCTAACAATGGAATCCATTCAGTGCCTACGTATAAGAGGACGAGTATGAAATCGGCGCCGAGTAATTTTGACATTGTGAGGACGTCATTGTACATTTGAAAGTAAATAGTAATTGAACGTATAACATTATTATTTTCACGGTATTTCCATATCAAACCACAGGTACAATACTAATTTCCCACAGCATTTTATTGGATCGCCGCCGCATTACGGAATTATCACGATATCCCAGGAATACCTGATGATACTCTAATATGGTGATACGCTCTCGCGATAAGATGCGTCCAGTTACGCTGAATTCATAAGGCAAAGGGGCTCCCGAGTACCCGGTTAAAGCTGGAACCAGTTGATCGAGGAACGGTTTTGCAAGATTTTACTGTTTACAGCGAATTGAGGAGTAGAGAATAGTAAAAATAACAAGATATTAAATGTGAAAGAAGAAGTGTGGCCAGACCCATGAAAAGACAAAAGAATAGTTATCACTTATGGAAAAAAGCGAAATCTTAATATGAAAAGGAGAAAGTTTCATCATCGGCCGGCCCGATGAAAGAAGAAGAAAACTTTCGGTAATCATATTGATCGAATATTTCACCAGATCCCGACCAATGACACCCTCAGAATTTGAATTTTAAATCCAAAATGAGGGAAAGAATCGGCTAATCGTCATAAATATTGAATCCATCGACTAAGGTTGAGACTGAATTTTCAGGCGGGTACCGCATAATACCTTGAGGTTTTGAATTTTGATTAAAAAAAAAAGAAAATATGACGAGTTCCTGAAGCTTTTATTTTGCCTTTCAAATTCATACTGTTGCATCTGAACCCTGAAAAAACCTTGTAAGTGTCCGATCACGAATTAAGCTAAATGCCAGAGAATTGTTAAGATTTGTTAATGAAATTAATGCATCGAAAAATGATTGAGACGGCTAACCAATGTAGTTATTTTATATCTCCTATAAAATATTAAATGAAATTGATAAAAACTGATGTTATGCCGATTGCATATACTTCCGCAGGCTTACGGATGGGTCTGACTTTCATCCGTCTGTGGCATTTCCGTACATGTCTAAACTTCCATTCGACATTATTGGGATGTGAATTGATAAAAAAAAAGTTGAAGACGCTTTGGAGTTGAAACCCGGGTCGTGAGCTAAAAAATAATTATGAATTGAATGAACTCCCATTTTATAATGATTAGATTATATAAACGTATGTGCAAAACAACGAATCTCATATGAAATAAGAAGCAACTGGAAATTAATAAAAAACAAAATTCAGAGGGCATGAATAAGAGTGATGAATTTTATTTCCTCTGCATAGGAAAAGTGGACGTAGGTTTAGTAATACACGTGCTGATAATCTAACATTTTAGTTTGGTAATAAGTTTATTTAGTAAATTCTGCAGAATATGATATTCTGCAAATTCGGATATTTTTCTTGATGCCATAAGGCGTATCGAAAATTTCATCCACATATTCGATTGATAGTAAATTTCGAGTCAGAGCATTCTTCCAAGTCTTAAAAGAATAATAATTATATGATCATAGAACCCAGAAGAGAATATAACCATCGAAAGGCTTGACTTAAAAGCCGCAAGCAATTACCTCAGTACTGTGGAGGAGGCTGGATACGGTATGAAATCCCCGTGAATAAACAAGGTCGAACAAGGAACTGCCTGAAATTAAATCATCATCAAACTGATGCCTTTCTCTTAGGATTTGCATAATCACCAGTTCACAAGTCAAATGAAGTTACTAGGGATAGTTTGCGTACGCCATCAGAGCCACATCACAGGCGGGAGTAACGTCGCCTCATTGAAGTCAAAATTTCTCAAGTACAAATATATTATTTTCGCGTGCGAATATTGTCCCATAGCATTAAATACACAGCATAACACTAACTTCAAGCAGAAAAAATTAGAAAGGATATGATTCAAATATATACAATTTTTAAAGTGCGAAAGTGCGTTAAGCATGAGGCGATGCATGAGTCAATCACAAAATCTTGCAACAGTGCATTACTGAATGATGATAACACAAATATGTTAGGGCAATACATTAGTATATATATACCTTCACATTGAAAAATATGGAGTTATACCCAGAATTTGGAAATGACTCCTTGAAAAGTATAATTGGGCTAAAGTTGTTGATATAGTGAATTTAAACTATATGCCAGGAATTCATTTCTTGTTTTATAAAGTTTGAATCAAGGTGTGAAAGACATTCAAAAAGAATATAAGGAAATATCTATCCTGAGGTGAAATTCCTCAAATATATTAGCTGAGTAGCGACCTTATAGAGGCGCATAGAAATACTTCGTAGGTCATAAAGAAAATGTAAGAGGGAACCATGGAAAAAATGTATTTCTGAAGATAATTTATTTCATTGTTAAGTCTCACGAGAATTAACAAAGCCATCTTCTCAATTCTTTTTCCCAATCCATTATTCCTATTTCCAATGCATGTTTCAAAATATTTAAGTCGATTTAATTAAAAATACCCTTCCATTTTTATAATCATTATAATCCTTCCAGGAGGGGTAATTCCGAAGAGTTATTTCCGAGAGCGGAAAATGGAAGGAAGTTCCTTTTGAGAAATGAAATCGGGTATACTTTAATAATCACTCGTAAACCAGAATGTAATTGATGTACTGCTATTAGTTAAAAATCTAAATATGTGTATCTTCACATTTAAGTCACCAAAAAACGGTAGTAATATAGCAAATGATACATTAAAGGTGATAATACACAAATATTTGGTCAATTGAGTTTGAAAAAGGAGGAAAATGGCATAAAACAAGAGGCATATTTTAAGAAGATAGTATCTGCCAATTTACTTTGGTCAGTCAATAGACAGCAGAACAATATGAAAAACGAACGATGGATTTAATGAGATTATCGGACAACTCCAAGAAAGTTGAATGAGGAGAACCAAGAAATTGGAGACCCAAAAAGGTCGTTATAAAAGTGTGATTGAAAAAGAATAAAGAGATATTTATAACGTAAGATCTTGGGAAAGGGCTTTCTTCAAGGTTCTTTGCACCATCATTACAAATATTCTAGACATTCACTGCAATTAATTAACTCCCTGTAAGTACAGTAAAACCATCTCTTTATCGTAATATTTTATTCGCCCTCTTCTCCATTTTTACCGATATGTTCGATTGTATCTACGTCCGAACAGTGTTAAAATGTGGATTTTACATGTGCGCAGAAGCCCGTAACTAGACAAAAGCCAGAATTACCAGTAGCCTTACACGAAAGCAGAAAAATCACAAAATAATGCCATTTTTTTACCAGTTATTGACGGTTAGGATTTTACACAAAATGAGAAAATATCATCAAGAAGGATTTAAAGATAATTGAACGCATTATCCAAAATTCTTAGCACTATGAGCACTTTATGAAAATAATTATAGTTCCACATAAATTACATTTTCATAAATTATCACATAGTTATGCATCTGAAATCAACCCACCAACAATTGACGAATTCTTTAATTACGGCTAACACTAATAAGTGGGGGAACCCAAAAAAAAACGGAATACTTTTGAACCGATTGCATTTATTTGTTTTGGCACAAACATAAGTCACCGTCAAAGTACTCCTCGTTTGAGTGTGTTCACTTGTTCAACCTTTGATTCCAACTACAAAAACACTTTTAAAACTCCAATGTCTTTCAGTCCCTGTAGCGTTTTTTATGTCACCTCTTTGGTATCTGCAACTTTGATATGTATATGTACATTAGCTCATACATCCCACAATCTGGCATCAAAGAAGGTAGCCAGTTTCCACGCTTCAGTAGGAGAGTGTCTACGTTTGCTCTTCAGGATCACGAGAAAATTTCCCACCTGCGACCTAAGCGTCCTCTACCTCGAGAGCCGATCCTTCATCGGGGTCCATCCATCCTCCAACTCGCTCTTATTCTGTATCCTTCGTCCCATTATCTCCAAATGTACACAGGGTCTCTCCCCCCTCCTCTCACATTCTCCCCCACTCCTTTATTTTCATTTAAAAGAGAAAATGCAGTAATCTAATCCCTCCACCACCCAATCCTCACCAACGCAGCCTCTTTAATTGTCAGATTCGAGCTCCGCTTTCATTCCCATCTCGAGGTACTACTTCGAGGTGACGAACCTTCCCTCCCGCTCCTCTCTCCCCCACCCCTCCGCGTCCCATTCCTTTCCGTTATATCATTCGACGCAATCTGCGTATCCACTCGGTACCATTTCCAGTATCGTCTTCCACCTACGCACACGTTTACGGTATGTGGTTTATTAACCCCTTAGCAGCGACAGACTCGTCAAGATGTATGACACACGACTGAAGTGCGTCTATAGCCCAATCTCTCCCTCTCTCGCTCTGTCTTCTTCGTAAGGAGTGAGTCGAGAGGTAATAATGATGGCTGTAATACGATAACTGATCCTTTACTCTAGTAATCACCTTTACTGATCCAGCTTGCACTGAGGTTGCTTTTTACTGGTTTTGGCCATATTGAGGACCATAAATTGTATGTATCAGTCTGATCTGGTAGTTTACCCTCGGATTCATAAGCTGTGGACGATCTTAGCTGTTTATAAAATGATCTTTCAC
>WURS02033200.1:0-11532 GCA_011762765.2 Rhinocypha anisoptera
GGGGGAGTGGGGGGGTGGCAATCGCTGAGATAGAAAAGTGAAGGGGGGGGTGGGGAGGAGGGAGGACATTTCCACCCCATCTTTCGAACAAATAGCCGAACACTTGTCCTTACTCGAAGACACTATCTTTTTTTCGACAGAGCAGAAATCACCGCTTTGATTTTCGAAGCGGTGACTAAATTTACATCGTATCCAATTTAAAAAATAGTCATTTCCTCCTCTTGTCTTACTTAAGCTCATTCTGCAATGGAGGTAAGCCGTAACAAGTATGCCGTAAGCAGTAGCACGTAAGGATTCTCTTACGGCCTTCATTCACCAATGAGGACGTAATTTTAGCCAATCAGAGCTCGCCATTTACTACCGCCGGTGCCAGTGTCAAGACCTATTGTCTTTTTGTAAGCTTCTTGGAAGCAGTGATGGCAGTCTACAAGTTCATTTTCATTATCTAATTTTTCACACACTTAAATTGCTAGCAACTCTTGACGAAACATTCTTAAAAATAATGTGCCATATGGCATGGCATGCATCACACATTCATCACTGTGGCATGCAGTTTATATTCGTCTTCCATATCCACATCGACCTTTTGCGGCTTAACTGTTAAGTGATAATATAAATGTCCGAAATTTTAAATTACAAAAATGAACGTGGAATCTGCCTTCCCTGATTTTTTTAAAGTGGTTATTTCAAGTCTGTTGTAGCTATTAGGCTCTTCCAAAAAAGCTTCCGAAAAAACACTGGTTCGTGACTGACACCGGCGGTAGAGCGCACCGCTCTGATTGGCTGAAAGTTTCGTCTGCAGTTCGACGTAAGCCGTAAAGATGAGACTTGCCCATATTTCTTGCGGCTCATCTTACTGCTTACGGCAGGTCCTTACGGTTTGCGTCATACGGTTTACTCCATTATAGAATAAGCTTTAGTCTTCGTATTTGGCTCAATTATTCCATTTTGGATGGTCTCTTTCTCGCTCAACATTTGAGATAGTCCTGAAAAACTTATTACAGTATCGATGTCTTCAAAAGAAAGCTGTGTTCCTGAATCATTGAACAAAGAACAATTTAGTTCCATCACAAAGACCATTTTTCACTCCACATGCTTCTGACCTAGTCTTACAGGTCGGAATGTATGGTCCAGACTGTACCTATCTTTCTTTACCTCCTTTCTTTTTTGACATTCCACACATTATCAAGACCATCAATGTGCCATTTCCACTTGATGGTGTCTATCAACCTTTTTTCCTGCTACATAAGAGTACTACCCAACACATCTTAGATTGATTATTACTCTTAAAGGAATGGTACCATTGAGTGTGATTGTGCTTTACGCAAAGGCAAAACACGGCGTAATAACTAGTAAATTAATATCGTGGGCTATTACTTTCACTTAAGATGTATAACCTGCAGATATTTGATGAATGACGCATGGACGCATGAGTACACAAGCATACAATAAGCGCAAACACACTTAAGTTAAAAACTCGTCCATAAGCCTTAAGATTGTCCCTTGAATCATGGACCTGTCATCAGCTATACCAATGATTTTGATCGATGCGACCCTCTAAGCAATTGATTTATTTTCGTTATCATAAGTGCAGCCTTTATGGGGAAATAGTGTTAATGGAAATAATGGATTTTTTCGAAAGAACTTCTACCTTTTCAACTCATATTAAAGACCTCAACTCATATTAAAGACCTAAAATTAACCCTGAAATAAAGTATAGCGATTATACAGAACAAATTTATTTACTCAAAATGTTTCGCTTCGCCATAGCATCTTCAGGAAAGTGAAGATCTTTCTATTCCTATCGATGCTATAGTTTACTGAAACAGTGAGTAAATAAATGTATTTTCAGCAGAATAACTCAGTTTCGATTCTGTGTACTTACGATAGACTTCGTCTGAATCATCGACCACGAAAATTACCCTTTCTCTAATAATATAAATATTTGTGAATATTTAAAAGGTTTCTATAATAACACATTGGCTGTTGAACGGGGAATATCTAAGGAAAAATAATTGCATTTATTTGAAACCTTTTTCTTTCGAGGAACCACGATTCGTTGACTTATTCACATGCGGTGAAAAGGCATCTTTTCGCTGCATATGGGTTAAGTATAGGAAAAATTATGTCTTAAAGTATACAGATTAAAAACTATTAGAAACTACTAGAAAAATGTAAAAACTACTAAAAAAACAGAAGATAAAACGCTATTTCCAGAACGATTCTATCAAAGTTTTCTACGATGCGGTAGTGACGGGAAAAAGTGCTTGAATCCCACTCTTAATCTTACTTAAGGCCTGGACCCAAATATACGAAAAAGGTATTACATCTATGAGAATGTCCGTGAAGGTTTGGTGAGGAATGGGGCCGCAGACACTCCATAGGGGGTACCTGTTTCCCAATCCTATAGAGTCGATTAATAATTCTCCCAGAGCCATTTGAAAAAGTATAAGTAAAATATAAAATAATCCACGTACGTTTTGAAACTTATAAGGATTGGAATAACTTTATTACCGTCAAAATGGTCTACGTAAACTAACTACAAGGATTTTACAGTTTCCCCTTAGCTTTGATAAACACGTTACTGGGATCAGATTTCTCACAGCCATTGTCCAATCCACAAGGCCTTGCTGTTTGCGCACGATGAACTTTTTCAATTGCAATGCACTGGTTCCGACAGTCCTGACGTCTATTTTGCACAAGATGCATGACTGAATATATTCTATACCATACCTAAGACAGTTTTTAAAAGATAGTAGATAGTCATAATAGTTTTTAGACCCAGAGGTTGTGGAAGTTGAGGTAATTGCCCAATTTTCTGTTCTCCACGTTTGAGAGAGTCCACGGCATGTACCGTCGCAGTCGGTTGGGAAAGGGATGGATGTACCCTCTCTACTCTCACTCAGAATCGCCTTAAAATTACCCACACCGGCCATTGGAGGATGAAGGGAGCCCATTCTCCAGTATTATGATCATACTTCAGAGAAAAATGAAAGTATGAATAAGATCATAGTACTTTTATAGTCACTGATCTTTTGAGCATTAATCGTAAACCCATAATTAGTAAATTCTCCCTATGGTTTTAATAAAATAAGTATTTTATATTCGAAAATTGAGTTTGAAAACTATCTGGTAATGGAAGATTGGAGCAATGACGTTAAACTTTCTATAGCCCGCAATAAGATACACTATTTTTTGGCTCAACTTTGTGAAAATCCATTTTCAAAGGTTGAAAAAAACACATTGCCTTTTCACATATAAAAACTTTTTATTTTTACGACCGGTTTCGTCACCTCAGTAACATCATCAGGTAACTTCATCATCATCAGGTAGTTCAGTAACATCATCAGTCCTAATGATGTTACTGAAGTAACGAAACTGGTCGTCAAAATAAAAAGTTTTTATGTGGAAAAGACAACGTGTTTTTTTCAACATTTGCTGTAATGATTTTTTCAGGCGACTTTTTGAGGCTTATAGACCAGGGTAACCTTTCTCCGGCGGCAGTGACTTAATCGACAACGATTAGCTTTCCTCCGTTTGCGATATCATTTTCTGTGGT
Organism: Rhinocypha anisoptera; assembly: GCA_011762765.2. Classification (NCBI taxonomy): domain Eukaryota; kingdom Metazoa; phylum Arthropoda; class Insecta; order Odonata; family Chlorocyphidae; genus Rhinocypha; species Rhinocypha anisoptera. The sequence goes on from WURS02033200.1 coordinate 3,560, forward strand.
GATGATGAAGGGCAATCTACCGGTTAAGGTAGGTTTTTTGATGAGCATTAGCTTAGGTTGACCGCGTAACATCTAACTTTAATCCCTCTTTAAATCTGCATATTTCCTACACCTATCATTCTGTCCAAAATTCCTATTCTCTTCCGACCCCCACCCCGCTTACCCAACATTCTACCCTCTATTACAACCTTCAACAACCCATTGCCTCTCTTGAGTACCCCTTCCATCTTCACCTTTCCTGTCTTTTTTGGATCTCTCGCAGCAAACGCCTCTCCTCTCCCGCATCATTCTCAAAACTTCATCATTCGTTTTCCTTCTCTTTCCACTTCGCCTTCTCCATCCGTCGCCAAACCCACATCTCTCAAAAGCCTCCAATCTATGCTCATCATCCTTCCTCATGGACCAGGTTTCGGATTCATATATAATGCTACGCTCCATATTAGGGTTTTCACAAGTATTTTTATTTTTAATCTTTATTTAGGGTCCCTCTCATTAACTCTTTCCTTTTCCCAAAGTCCTCTTTTGCTAATACAATTATTCGTCTAATATCCATGCCACTACGTCCATTTTCTCTATGATGCTTCCTAAATAAGTGAACTTTTCTACTCGTTCTTATTTATTTCTTTCTGGCTTGAATTTTAACCTAGTCTTCTCGAAAATCTCATTATTTTCGTTTTCTTAATATATTAATTTTCATCCCAAACATCTGACACTGGTGAAAAGCTCTCGGGTTTCACACGGGGCCAGGTCCTCCGTGATCCGCTCCAACGTTTCGATGTGCGACTCGCCCATTGTCTTCAAGGATTCAGGAATCACTGAAGACGATGGGCGAGTCGCACATCGAAACGTTGGAGTGGAACACGGAGGACCTGACCCGGTGTGAAATCCGAGGGCTTTTCACCCAGATTATTCGCCGGGAAAACACCAGACCATACATCTGACACTGGTCTTGTAAAGCATTCAACAAGGTCTGCAGTCCTTTGGCTGAATTATTAAATAGGGCTTGGTCATCGGCGAATCTGACTGACTTAACGAATTCTCCCCCAACTTTTACTCCTGACTCATCCGTCTCCCATGCCTTTTGTACCATCTCCTCCGAGTACAGATTTAAAATAACAGGGGACAGCGTACACCCCTGTCTCACCTCCCTACCTTACCATAGGCTCTAGAAATACTTTCTCCCTGTTGATGGCCACCAGTTGAGCAAAACATCGATATAGGTGTCTCTATATCACCCATTACGTTGGCTAAAGAAAGCTGACAACCTCGTTAGACGGTTTACCTCCAAACAATGAGTCACTAGTTTCACCCCTTATTTTTGGTACAGGTTTCTTCCTTTAACGTGGTTTGAGTTTTCACTCACATTCACTCCATATATATTTTCAAGGTCAAATAATTACCAATCACGTCTATCGATTGTCATTCTCATCTCAGGTTTCCATGGTTACACCTGAACTGATATCAGTGACTAGGAAGACTGTTGGTTTTCATTAGTTCGAGTCAATCTGCAGAGAAATAGGCAGAGAGACAGTAACCAAATGTGAAATACTAACACTCAAGAAACCCATCTTATATGTTCTAAATACCCTGCAATGACGTGTGGCAGGAAGATACAGGCAGACATTTATTCCACATCGGGTACCTTAATATGCTCACAGGTCCATACACATAATTATTTAATAATGAAAAAAACACCTCTCATGGAAAGACAATCAATAAATCACTTATATTCTAATAAACCAGAATCAAGGTTATCAATTATTGGAGGATAAAACACGCTTACAGGAGATTACTAGCTACGCTACCTAATATAATTAATCTCTACACGAGGCTGTGCCGTATGCTCGTTGCAAGGATTCTATTGAAAATATAACTACGCTTGAAATTCAGATGAAAACAAACCTTTTGTCTCCTGGGTGATTTTCGTTTCTCGTATAATATCATCCTTCATCTCCCAAAGAAAGATGACAATCCATATTTCGTGTTCAGCCAATCCAGTAGTTGTAAATACTTCGATACAAGGTCTACCTTAAAAATGGATTGATGTCTTGAATATAGATTTCTTAGATAATTCTAGCCGCTAGAAGAAGTTACAGTCGTAAAATTCATCGTACTCAATCGATCACCATGCATTGGAGTCCGGTGTCAAGGAGAATTCCGGTCTGGTTAATCAATTTCAGAAGTGTTGTACCCACCACACGACACCATCATGGGTCGGAATAGTTTCCATGTGGCATACGTCAACATAATACCCTGCAAGCCGCCACAAGGGCGTGGGTGTGGCAGGGGGTGAGCCACCTACCATACATTCGCATGCACTCTCAATGCACATGATGCAAATCAAACAGTACGCACAAAAAGAAGAAACTATATCACGCAAAACCTAATACGAGACCTACAAAACATGCTGGACAATGTCAGACCACTCACAGACTCACAAAAAGCATGCATAACAACTAAAAAAATGTCCTTACAAAGTGCAAGGTCAAGACGAGGAACTACATTATAAATATAAGCAAGAAAAGATGGATATATATATATACACTAATTACACCTGATTGCTAACTCCGGACGTGTGATTATATTTATTGTGATCTCTAATTGTGAGATGACATTTTACATCTATCTGTTCGGAAACCTAAACTCAGTACACATAGTAGTACGTGGAGGTGGCTTCATTCGATTCTCATTCTCTCCGCAAGGTCACCTCGTTCAGCCAGAAAGACCTGGCGGACAAGAGGCTCGTCTACGTCCCGCCGTCCCCCGAGGACGTCCCGTCCGAGACGGTCTTCTGCTTCCCTTTCGTCGTCTGGCGGTACCCGCAGAGGACCCGACTGACGCGGGAACACTCGTTCTGCATCAAGGTCCTGCCTAAGTCGGCGGAGGAGATGTCCTTCGCCGCCAAGAATCCGGAATTCAACGTCTCCAAGGTAGGTCGCGGGGGGGGAAGGGGGTTCGCCCAGAACGACCCTGTTCTCGTATCACTTGTCTGGCTGGAGAGAGAGAGAGAGAGTACACATACGTACGTAGATTATGTGACCGTCCGTACGCTCCAAATTGATGCATCGAAAGATTTCACGCATTTAGGGAGGATCGGTGGAGATCACCAGGGGCCACTTGGAAGTGGAGAACGCCGGGAGACACCTGAGGTACGTCGTGGTCGAACCACCCGTCCACGGGTCGCTGAAGTTGATCTCCAGGACCAGTTCGTCGAGGGACGCCGTCCAGGGTAGGCGTGAGACAAAACGATTAAACGGAACATTGCCGGTCTCCGGCAGAAGGAAAGAAATTCTTTCTGATTTCGACTTTCCGCAGGGTTGGAATTCAGTGGCTCCGATCTGGGAGAGAACGCTTTGATATACGCACACAACGGCGTGGACGTCGACCAGGATTACGTCGAGATACTGGCCACGGATGGATGGGGAGAAGCGAGTAATCTGTACGTGATAAACGTGGTTGGGACTGGCAACGGCTCCGGTCCTGGTAACTCGACGCCATCGCAGCCACTGGTAATCTTGGAGGGTGAGTATCCTTTTGGCACACCTTCGACAGAAATTCACATCCTAACCATAAAGATTAAATGCAATGGACCCTTTCCTTTGCCATAACAACTACCCAGTTCAAAACATTTGTTTGTACAGCCCAGCCGCGTTGAAATGGTCCTGCGCAAAGAATTTCCCAGCACTCCGTCTCCGTCCTCGGCTACCCCCCACTACCCGGGTTCCTTCCTTCCCCCATATCGTGCCTCCCCTACCAGCGTCACGTCATCGTAGACACCAGCCCATGTCGTTTTGGTTCTCTCTCCCTCGGTTTTGCGCGCTTATGTTTGTTTTTTAACATAGAGAGTTATATATAAGTTTCCATGTTAATCATGCCAATAAAAAAGTTTATTCATATTAATATGTTTAATAATTTTCCTGCGCCGGTGTGAGGCAAAACTGGCAACACTGTTTGCCTCTCCTCCAGTGTGTGAGTGAGAGATTAAAGAAGGGTAGGTAAGGTCGGGAGGAGGGGGGGTAGGTAGTCGTAGCTCCACCCACCGTTCGCCGAGTGAAGGACCATTTCACCGCGGCTGGACCATATTCTAGTAACCCTAAAAGATGTAATCCCTAAGACATCCTATCACCTGCCAACAATAATCTGAAAATTCACATTTCAAGCGTAAGAATTGAATGCATTCCACCGTTACCATTGTCACGATGAGTTATCCTGTAGCACGGAAACCTCTTCACAGTTCTGACTTCGTAGACCCTCGTATTTTCCGGCTCTAACCTTCTCCAGTACCTGTTACTCTTCCGCCATCCTTGGTCTACCAACTACATTACTCCTACCATCCCTTCCAATACGACTTTCACTAAGCTGTAGTACCTCAATAGAAGTCCTCTTCTAGAGTTTACCTCTTCTTCTAAAGTGCGATCCATAGACTTGGGAGTATTTCTTCATCGGTTATACGTTCTATTCATTGATTTTCAAAATTCTTCTGCCGCACCCCATATTTCCAATGCTTCCAATCTTCTTTTATCTGAGGCTGATATTGTTCATGTCTCACTACCATAAAAAGAACATGTTCCATCCATACTCTTTTAAGAATTGGTTCCGCCAATCTGGTTCAGCGGTAAGTAGTTGTTTCTTCTAAAAGGTAACAAAATTCTTCTCCGGCCCATCCTTGTCTTTTTTTAAATTTATTTTGACAATTGTTTTTCTTTACTCCGGCTGCAGACCATCGCTTAAAAATGTATTGGCTATACAATCCTAGTCAAAAGTTACTGATTCGATATCTTCTTTCGATTCTTGGGCTTTTTGCTATATTTGTGAAGAGCAACGGAATCAAATTGATTTTTTACTTGGCTGTTATTAGTACATTATGTGTTTTTTAGGCAGATGGATTCGATATTTACATCAATTTTAATCGCAATGGACGCTCTTTTGACTTCCGTGTACCAACCTATCAACCCCAAATATCGAAAATTTTACCACTCAAATATTAATTTTTTCTATTGTGATTCTTTCTTTAAACTGACTAATATGTTTATCTGAAACAGTTTTATTGTAAAAACACTTATTTTATGATCATAAATGAAAAAAACAAACTCATTTCTTATGCCATACATTCTGGCAACGTCGCATGTATTCATACGTTGTCAGCATTGCATTATGAAGTTGGACGCTAACGCGTCAGTGTTTTCGATTAGAAGTAAAAATCCGTCGTTTTAGCTATGAATAATTAAAATAAATTATACTTATTATTTATTGGAAATAAATGTCAAGTGACAAGCATTACTTTATGGAAAGGACTGAGAATGTATATCAACAAAGGATATCACAGAGCAGAAATTGAGGCATCATGAGTGCGACGTTGCAACGTTTATGCCTTGCAATTGAAGAAAAGCCCAGAGTAACTGCAATTTATTATAAATATTTCATGTACTATTTAATTATTTATTATAAGTATTATAAGAAGTTCCAACCAAAGTTTCATCGATTTGTCATTATTTCAACTTATAGCCAATACATTCTTAAGTTTTACTGCTTTTTAGTCTGAATTTGTATTTCTTATTCTCTTTTACAGGTTAATGACATTAACCTGTAAATTTACATCCCATTCCTTCTTTGCCAGTATGGCAACGTCATCGGAAAATCGGAACATGAGCCACTTGTCGTATCATTAATTTTTATTTTCTAATTCCCCGGTTTTTAATCGTTTTATGACAAAAATGAAAAACGTAATTGACAATGTAGTACAAGATGCGTATTTCATTGCAGTGGAATTTGTTGATATCCAGTCTTATCTCGAATGATTGTGAACGAAAACCGTTCATTAAATAAATACGACTAAAGAAAAATATTCGAAGATATTCTGATAATCCTACGGCTGAAAATTTAGGTATGATGCACCATGTTGTTGAAAGACAGTAATGGAACAGAAAAAAGATCGGGAAAGATGGAGAAATCTCTCAACTCAGAATCTACGTAATCATATCAGATCAGATCTGTCAAATATATCCTCTTCTCCGGAAATCCTACACCATAACTTAATCCCTCCATCAAATCTGCATTTGTCCTTCAAATGTTCATTCAATCTAAAATCCCAATTCCTTTCCTCCCTCTGCCTCTCTTATCCAAAGTTATTCCCTCCATTGGAGCCTTCTTCAACTTCATCGACTCTTGAGTACCCCTTCCATCACCTTTTCCAGCCTTTTTTTTGATTTCTCGCAATGATTGCCTCTACTCCACCATATATCTACCATTCTTAGCACGTATTCATTAGTTTTCATCTTTGTCAATCTCATCTTTTCCATTCTTCGTCAAAAACCTACATCTCTAGAGCCTCCAATCTTCGTTCATTACAATTACTCGTGGACCAGTTTTCCGGATCCAATGCTATGACGCTCCATGTTGGGGTTTTCACTAACCTTTTCTTCCAAGTCTTTTCTTATAAGCCCCTCCCACCAACCCTTTCCTTTTTGCAAAGGGCCTCTTTTACTAATGACCTTCCTAACCACAGTGATCAACCCGAAGGTCGGTAAGTGTAAAGTGAGGGTAGAGAGCTCACCTTTGTACTAAGCCCACGGCAGCGTGTGGACATTCATACACATCAGGGTATAGAGGGGCCAGTTCATTTCCCTGTGCCGCCTGTGGTCTCCCACGAAGATGTGGTACCCGAAAAATCACTCAGATTGGGTTTTTAGCTGGAGGTGTACCCGGAGGGTCGTCACCCGGTCTCGAACCCGGGTCCCCCCTGTCAGTAGCCAAGCACTCTATCCACTGGGCTACCTCAATGTCTGAAACGGCTTTTCCGACACTCGCAGTCAACCACCGATATTAATCTTTTCAGGAGAGCAAGTTCGGATAAAGGGCTCCTTCCTGGCGCCAGCTTCCGCCGTCTCGGGGAGGTCTTCTTCGCGCGGCTACTACACCCTGACGACCCTCCCCTCTTACGGGAAGATGATCCTGGCGGACGAGGAGGAGGGCGAGTTCCCCATGGGCATCCAGTTCGCCTTCTCCAGCGAGGACGTGGAGCGGGGGAGGCTGTTGTACCGGGCCGCGGAGGAGATAGGGCTGGAGTCGCGGACCGAGAACCTCGCCTTCAACTTCGACACGGGCGGGAACGAAGTGGAGCAGAGGATCAACCTGGTGATCTCTGTGCTCCCGGTGGACGACCAGGCTCCCAACGTGGTCGTCAACGGGGAAGTGGTGGTCGCGGAGGGGACGTCGGAGCAGCTGCCGCCTTCGTTGCTCACGGCGACGGACGTGGACACGCCCATGCAGAATCTGCAGGTTGAGATCACGAGGCAGCCTTACTTCGGACGGATTGTCGTCGACCGTGGTAACGTGACAAACTCTCTCCACTGATACATTCCCCCCCCCCACCAAACTCCGACATTTCTCTCACCGGGATCCTCCGATGTTTTAGATCCGGCACCCGACTCTTTGGTCGTTATCCGGTTGTCCACTTCTACTTCTAAGCATCACCCTGCAAGCCGTCGCAAGGGCGTGTGGCAGGGGGTAAAAACCACCACCAAACACACATTCACTCCCAAATGCAAAAGTTAAGAGACACATTGCACTCAGAATGAAACAACACCCATGCAAAATAAAATAGTAGAACATCATCCACAACATGCGGGACAATGCTAGACTTCTGAATACTAATCGTTTCACGATAAATATACATATCATGCGGAAACAAAGTGAAATAACATTTAATATATAATAAAGGAAAAGAGAGAAAGCATGCAGGTTGAAAATAAAATATATACACTACTCTTCCTAATAAATCCCTAGGACCTAGTTTATTCTGATCTCTAATGGTTCTTGGGAAGAACGACATTTTAAATCTATTTGTTCTATAAATCTATCTCCCTGATTTTCCGGGCGTGATCTGATCTATCATAATATGACGGGGTTTTCAATATACATTTAACCTCCTCATTGAAGTAATCTGCTTCAAATTTATACAATAAATTTAACCT
>WURS02033220.1:0-26754 GCA_011762765.2 Rhinocypha anisoptera
TACAGGCAACACTCAAGAAACGGCCAAAAATGTTCTCTACCTTTGGCAGTACAAAGTGGCTTTTTTTCGAAATGTGGCCAGAGGTAATGCGTGCGCTTGCTCTATGGCGATTTATAATGGAGGTCTTTTCTTGAGCGGGCAGATTGTTGAGTGTTGCCTGTATTTTCTTCCTTCAAAGCTTCGGTACATGTGTAGAAATAAAGTTCATTCTATGATGTGTTTAAAAAATGCAAAGAATTTTATAAAAATTAAACCAATATGAATGGAAAATTACCGAAACTATAAAAACAACCTTTCTTTAAATTAGAATAGTAGCCTACAAGTACCAGTCTAGTCAAATCCAGTTTTGGCCAAGATAAAAAACTTTCACTCTAAATTCAAACTAACGGTAGTGAGTTTTTAAATGTTTTTACAAAACAACGAAAGTAAATTGAGATTCAATTAACTGAAAACGTGCGTACAATTATTGCTGGTGTTAATTGATAATGCGCACAGAAATTTTAGAATGTTCTAATGGCGAGAGAAAGGGAGAGAGGCTAAATAGAAAAATTAGTGTATCACATGGACAAAAGTTGCTATTGTTAGCGAAAAAAAATTATTATACGTAGTGAGAGAAAGTGAGGCGCGAAAATGTGTTGTGCTAGGCGCGACAAGACTCACCAACACACAACCACCACCAGTGCCACTAATGGGTCGTTTTAAAACGCCAACACCACCACCAACCACGACCAGTGGCTCTCTCCCCCTCTCTCTCTCTCTCTCTCTCTCTCTCTCTCTCACTCTGTCTCGGCTTATTCTCTTCTCACACTACTCGCCGGCGTCGGAGTCGTATAAATACAAAATCAAACAGCACCACCATACACATCCAAGCAAAGTGAGAGAGACGTTTCGTACAAGTGCTATGCAGCACAACAAGCAAGAGAGAGAGAGAGAGAGAGAGAAGCTCACACGAAGCATTGGCATTGGCGGCAGTCGGGCGAGTGACAGGCGTAATTTGGCTAATAAGCGCCAGCTCGGGCCGGCCTGGGCACCAGAGAGTGTGGAACACACACAAGCACAGACAAATGGTGCGCCCGAACGATCGTGACGGTCGAGGTGCCTTGCTCTCGGATCTCAGCTACTGGCGCCATTTCTGTGCTTGCTCCCCGTGTGCCCAAGCGAAACACGCGCTCATACTTACACACACACATATACACACATAGACACACACGCACATACACTTAGACACACACATCACCGGTAGGCTTTTTTGCGTTCGACACTGAAGCGAAACAACAAATTCAATATTACAATAATAAACATCTGAATATTTGAATATATTTAAAAAATCGATCAGTTCTGGTCTGCCTTTGCCACAGTTGCTCTCCTGCATCTCTTAATTGGCTGTGGCGTGAACATAGTGCAAGTGAAGCGGCAAGAGATGGAATGGCTGATCGATGCGCGCACCCCTTTGATGCCACCAACGCCCGATGTGTATCAATTGCACTACCACCTCCGATGTTGGCACAACCATATACTAACTTATAATTGATGAATATACTTTCTCTCTCTCTCTATCACACAACTATCCTCTTCTTTATTACAATCCACTGTTCCACGGTTGTTAAACTTTAAATTTAATATGTGAGAAAAATAAAACATTAGACGAATATTTGATTTTGGAGCTTAGAGCGAGAGAGAGAGAAGAGACAAAAGGGTGATGCATCGGAGTGCCGACTTGGTCCCAAGTTGCCATCCCGAGAAGCAATTGGCGTAATTAGAGTGATGCGACTCGGATATTTCGATTTGGACTTGGACTTATTGCAGTATGAAGGCAAAAGGCATCAAGGATGCCCGAACCGCATCGTAGCGGAACCAATTCAGGTAAGTCTCTGATAGACAGACACTGGAAAAGTTACCTTTCATTTGGAATGCAGACCGTGCTATGGCCTCTGCCATGTGTCCACCTCTGTCTGGCCAAGTCCGAGTCCGAGTGATGACTCGAGCCAATTAGGCAACGGCAGGACACATGACCCAGACCCATCACTGTGGTCCCAGTCTTACTCTTACACAGTGACACCGGGCAACCTTGTATGACAAGTCTCGACTTTACTAACGTCATTGAATGCTTTTGTTTCGGCCATTTCAATTTAACATACACTCTTAAAGTATGAATAAAATAATTTTAAATCTCCGAAATGACAAAAACTCATTTTCTTTAGAAAAAATCTCATTTTGAATCATCAATCAAATTTTGCAAAGAATAATATTACTTTTTGTAACATTTTAAAAATTAATTTTTTGAACATTTAATGGAGATCTTAATCGATGAAAGCATAATTCAACACAAATTTATTTAATTTAATCCCTCCAATTAAGTTTGTTTGTTAAATCTAGGTTTTTGCATAGTTACTGTTGCCCACAAAAAATCGTGCTGGTAAGCTAGCTTTTCAGGAGCATGTGTCTGGCATGATCTAATTGAAGTTGCCTGGGCATTGCCTGCAACTCTCTCTTTCTCTCTCTCTCTCTCTCTCTCTCTCTCTATCTATCTATCTATCTATCTCTCCGTGTACACCGACGGCAGACACGACTCGACATGTGCCACCATATTAGTAAATGCAACTTTCAAGCCTGTTAGCTAGAACCTCTGGTTGAAGGGGGTCAAAACTCCAAAAGAGGGGGCGCATTCAAAATTAAAAACGCCAACTTCTAATAACGACACACACACAAGCACACGATAATATGAAAGTCTGTCGGTATATACGAAAAGCAATGAAAATGCAAGCCAACTGACGAAACGAATAAACGAACAGACGGACACACGGAGACAAATACAATGCAAATAGTACTGGCAATAGCGAAGTAAAACAAACAGGCAATTTTACAGAAGGCACAGTACCTCTCTCTCCCCCTTTCTTTATTTCTTTCTCTCGTTCTCCTGTACACTACCACTCACAGTCGCCGTCGCTTTAAATAACTTTAAATAAAGAAACGTGAGTAGGTGTTGATGCCTGCCTGGCTGCTTTGCTGAACACTTTAACCTTTTGGAGAAAGCAATGTGAGTGATGAGTGATCAAAAAGCAAACAGTGCTACGGCGGGGACTTTTGCACCGGCTAGGGCCTGCTGAAAATCGGCTAAACAAACAGACATAGCCACCGTAGTAGTGCTAACGAGTCCAGTTTGGAGAGGGTTGGCGCTCACCCCCCATTCACCAGCATAGCTGCCTTGCCACTAATGGTAAGCCAATTAGAGTGATACGTCATGCGATGCGTCGAGTTGATGTAGCCCTATTGATGCTTCCAAGAAAAATGCTCCCCCGTTCCAAATGAGACCCGACAGAGTGGCGCCTCCAATTGAGCATTACCTGTGTGGTGAATGGGTGCGAGGAACCAGTGTGGAGTGAGGCAGTCTAAAGTGCTGATACAAGCGACATAGCCGAGAAGCGAAGCCAGCAAAATAATTTGATGAGTGGCGATTATTGGACAGTAAGTGGCCGATGTCCAGTGCGCCTCGTGCATACAGACGACCGGCATCGAGAGCACACTTTGTAAAAAAAGCAAACTGAGCCAGATTTGGTAGTGGCCAAGAACAAAGGCCATTGTACAATGTACATCGGGGAATTGTGATTCACGTAAAGTTTAACCATGAAAGTTCACAATCGATACTGTGGCTCTTTCGTCAGCAAACTGTCATATTAGCAATCAATGCACACAGCAACTGTGGTAGTTGTTTTTTTCAAATAATTAATCAAAATCTCGATGAGGACAAGCCATAAGTGAAACTATGGGGATAGTCCAAGTGAGTGAGTATTGAAATATCAGTGGTTTTCAACTTTTGCTGCCCACAAAAAAATTGCCTTTGATACTTAAATATTCTGTGATAAAGTATCATTAGCATTACTCTATTTCCCGTGATAAAGCTTCAGGTGATTGAAAGTTGAAAAACGCTGAGTAGCGCAAAGCGATGTGCTCAGCAGTGGAGAGAAATAATGCGTGAAATTAAAAACAGTCAAATGCAGATCGAGAACAGAGAAGAGCGAGAGTGATGGGAGACAGGCAAGCAGTGAGAGCGCGATCCACTGAGCCATTCTCAATGTGAATGAATTAATTAGATTATGTAATGGCTGCTTGGAGAAGAGGGAGGTGGAAGAGGGTAGAAGCCGGCCCGAGAAAGCACCGAACGCCAGTGACATTTCGCTATCAGCATGCAATCCAATCAACAATTCGCATCGATCCGCCAGCTAGTGAGCGATCCAACTTGCTCGTCAGCAATTCGGCCAACACTCGAGTCTCTCTTGGAGCGACAAAATTAAACTCAATGGCCAGCACACCAACGATGGCTCGCCGAATCGAGCTATTCGTAATTGAAACTCGCCCCTATCCTTCTCTTCTGTCTGACGCTTGGGTGCAGTTGCTGGGTCCGTGCAATCTCTCTCCCATTCTCTCTCTCCCTGTTTGTGTGTGTGAGTGCGTGCCAGACGTGTGAGGGCGCCTAATGCATGCATCAGTGCGACGAGTGGCAGGCTCGGTCCTGAAGAAGAAACAAACCGGAAAGATGACATGACAAAACGGACTTCAAGTCTAACAATCCAAGTGCCAACAAGCTTTCTACCAACTCACTCACTTTCCATCCACACATTCTTATTATTTCACAGTAACTTTACGTTCAAATAGTATTCTACTCAGTTAAAACAATTTATATTATATAATAAATATATAGTTATTGAAAACTTGGAATAATTTTTTTCAATCACTTATTTTTATTTTATTATTATTAAAAATTAGTCTAGGCAGCGGGGTCACTTTAGATCCAACTAGGGGCATGTATAAAAAATCAATTTTTGAAAAATCATAATTCGACCTTGTGCAACCATGGTTCTCTAGCTTGCTCTCTAGCTGGCAGCACTAATCAATAGATGCAAAATCAGCACAAATCAGACAAAAGTTAACTTGAGCGTAGTGTGCGCCTCGTTGTAATTGTAGTGAGACGAGCGAGTGGTGCGCACACGCCGGCCACCCAACAGTGCCAACCAGACCTCATAGACCAAACAAACGAGCACCCGACAAGCAAACAAGAGAGTAAACAGAAATAAATTTAAAATTTTGCTGTCTCCAAGTGATCCTGCAACTGTGTCGGGCATCAAAGATCATGTGCCCAATTATTGACGGGGATGGAACGGTGCACGAGTCGATGCTGGGTTTGCGTTGGGTGCCCGAAGTCGATCGTGGGCAAACAGTCTAAATCTTGGTTTGTTTTGAAGCGGTGCCTGGTCACGCACCGGCTATCAGTCAAACTATCAGCTAGCCAACAAAAATATAAATTGACCTGAAGAGCTTGAACCCATGACTCTGTGGAGTCCAGTGGAGCAGTAATCTGATTACTGACAGGCAGCCAGTCATCGAGTGCGCTCCAACCCTCACCCTGCCAATACTGTATAAAGCCCATATACGCTAAAGTAAAACAAATTGGCGACTCAATCATAATGACAATAATGTTCATATTAATCGAAAAGTGTCTAATCAGCACTATTGCCCGTTGGCTTGGTGCTAGACTTGGGCACACCATGCCACTATGGTGGTGTGATGGCCGTGATAGCGATAGACCAGTTGGGTCCAGTCACGGCCTGAACAACAGTACTCGCTCATTAGACGCCAGTTGGTGGCGACAAATTGGATGTCAACTCAGCGACGAGCCACAGACCGCGCGGCAACCAGTCCGATTCGCACACGCAATTGGATCGACAAACAAGACAGCCTCACCATTGAAATCGGCCTACCACTGACCAAGCAACCTAGACTCAACCTTGCACCAAACAGGCAATCAAAATGGCGTACTACTTTAATGTGTCCCATTGCTCGGACAGTACTAGCATACTTCTTTTCTTGCAATCACATTTCAACACAATTGGACGATTTCTCCTCGAGTATCCAACCTCAAAAATACATTCTAAGCTTTCAAAAGGTGAGCGCTAATTAGTAATGAAAACACTAGGGTAGCGCACCACCAACCTTGACCAATGAGGCTCTATAGTCTGAACCAAATGACCATAAAATTCTCGCATTAATCATCACTGATAGTGGTCGAGAAGAGATAGGAAGCGTGGAGTGAGGCAAGCGTGCGAGGCAAATTGAGCTGGCCTTGCTTGAAAAGCAACTAATTTGGCCCAGGCACGGACACACACGCATCGAGGCTAATAGAGGTGATTGAAGTAATAGGTCACAGAAGACGGCGTGCGTGGAGAAGTCGAGTCGAGCGGGACCCGGCAGAAATAGTCCCTGAAGACCAAAACGCGCCAATCCATCGATCACACCCGACCCAGACCAAGAAATACTAAAGCAAGAGAGAGAGAGTGGGAAGTGAGAAAGAGCACTAAGAGCGAGCTCTAGTGCCAAGTGGCACATTCAAATCACACCAAGACCAGAGCACTTGGAAGCAGCTCTAGCATTGATACAGATAACGACCCTCTACCCCTGGCACACCACTACCGTGCGAGGCATACTTTATCGATATCTGCTGCGTCTGGTACAATTCGACTCAAGATAAATCATTATGACAAACAATGGCAAGGCGAATTGCGTCAATAGTACAACGCATCCTCCCCACACCTCTCAAGATAGCCGATAGAATCGCCCGACAGGTGCTGGGTAGAAATTTCTAAACACTCTCCCTATACCTTAGAGATCATACTAGCTTGGAGCAGAACTAGAACCAGTGCCATTTGTCATCATTGGTAGACTAGGAAGAAACGCACCAATAGGAAAAAGTGTGCTCCAATGCTCCAAGATAGTAGACATTGCCTTCACAGTGGTGATAATCATTAATCTAAGATGCCTTGGGTAGTGTGAGCGGTTGCGCGACCACAGAATACCGAAAGGGCTAAGCAAAGCAAGAAAGAGACAGCAGTGAGAGATAACTAATGTCCGGCTGCCACTAGGCCATCGATCTGATCGGTAGTGCCCGTAGCACGCCTCATTCACACACTACTGTCCACTGTGGCTCGCATTTATCACCGGCTTGGGCCACACTAGGCCTCACAGCAAGTCGGCCAGCTCGAGATAAATCGATCACTTATCGGGTAATTAATAATCACTGACGCTTGGAGCGATCGCACACACACCAACAGATTGGGGACAAACTTTTCTGATGCTGTGTCATGCTTGGACTAAGTACAATTAGTTAGAACAAGAAAGAACGTGAGTGAAAGGGAGAGAGACAATAAATTAATCAAACATTGGCAGAGGAGAGTGAGCGCAGGGGTACACAGCTGCATGGGTAGTAGGTTTGGGCTAGCTTGCAGCATGCGTCAGCAGTGATCAGTGTCACTCGCACCCAAATAGAGATGGACAGTCGATTCGCTTCGATTGCACTCTTGGGTTCGCCGGTCTATTTCTCCACGTTTGGCATCGATCTCAGCTTCAACAGCCTCCACTTCAAAGAAAAACAGAGAAGGGTAACACGAGTATACTTTTATAAAAAAGAACTTGCCATGCTATGCAATGTTTTCTCTAAAAAGCAAGCATTTCTGCACTTTACACACTTCAAGACTGGTGTACAAAATTTGTGAAGACAAGAGCAAAGTTTGTGGTAGTTGCGTGCGAGCTGCGTGCCAAAATTGTGAATCGAACACAGAATCGACGCGACAGAATCATGAGAAAGAGAGAGAGAGAGAGAAAAAGAAAGAGAGAGAGAAAAAGAGAGAGAGAGAGAAAGAAAGCGAAAGCCAACGGCAGACCACAAGATGTTGCCATAATGATATTCGCGAGAGATCCGATAACGAAGAGTTTGCCAACCACGAGCCCAGACAACTATTGACTATTGATGTACGTCTTGCTTGCTAGCCTACAGCCTAAAGTCAGTCTACCACACACCACACACACTTGCTAAGATCACTTGCCAGAATTTATAACTAAACTCGCCAAAGCTGATAAATCAAAGCTCGACGAGAAGAGTAAGAGCGGAGACCAAGTGGAACAGTAATTCGAAAATAAAACGAGCACATGAGAGAGAAAGAAACAAGACATATATAAATCAGGCATTAATCTCGTACCATTGGTGGCCATTCAAATCGCATAGGGCGAGTAGTGCCACTGCTCTCTCTCTCTCTCTCTTGGCGAGAACAAATGGCCAGTGCACATTAGAGCCGATAAATGGACATTTTAAAGTGTGACGCGAGCTTCACTTTACGATGCGACATAGATCACCCGCCATGAGCATGATCACCCAGTGCGTACACTCTGTTGTGTTCCATTTGGGGTGCCACCAAATCACTGGCCATCGATCACTAAGCTGGGCGCGAGAAGGTCCCTCCGAGTAAATCAACTGGATGTGACTCCCAGTGCCACAGGGACAGATTAATTGCATCAGTCACCGAAGCTCAAAGATTGCCATCAATAGCACAAGTTAAACTTTGATCGCATCCAAATCGCTTTCAAGTAGTTTTTCTCTAAATCCCAGCATGAATGGCAACGTTACCAATTCTCTCTGAAGACAGATTCGGGTAGAGTACTCAACATTGTAATACACACAAGACGAAGGGTCCAATCAGGAAATTTTTATTCTTTTATTTAAGCTTTTAGATTTTTTACTTTAAAATTCCAAACAGTAGTGTGACATTGATGATGAAATGTACCTCGGTATGGAAAGTCAAATAGAACCGAGTGGAGAGTTGTGGTGATGGCGGTGGTATTGTACTATGACCACAGACCTTAAACACTCGACCCACTGAAAGCCCCTACTACAAGCGTGCAGGCATTGCGTCCAACATCCAAAATGTGCCATACCAAGGGATGGGCTAATTTAACAAAAACAGCATCACTATCAATATTCATTGCAGCCCGTCTAGGTATGGATGGCGCAACGAGGTGACACTTCACACTCACTGTGCATTCGTGATCTGCACGGAAATATGTCCAGCCTCTCCCCTCTCCAAGACGAATGACTCTGAAAACAAAAAGAATTCTGTCACATACACACACCGCCGACATTTAGTTAACATTAGTTTTTTTGCTGTTGACACCAAACTCAGCCATTTCTTTCGTGAATAATCCGCATTCCTGTGGACAGGGAGTGTGTATTAGAAGGTACAAACAAACAAGGTAGCTGTTGTAGTCGGTCAAAACTTCCGCAACGAACTCGAGCATGATGAGATTGTGTAAGAGGACAAACCACTACTGAGAGAGTTCCGCTTGCGTCACCCGTGTTTGGTCCGGTGCGGTCAGTGTGTCGAGTGAGTGTGTGATGAATTGAAAATTAACTGGAAAGAGTTGCACTGCATGTCCCAGAGTGACTGGCTGGTAAAAGCGAATGAGTGAGCGAACTGGCAAATTAGCACCAAGGCTTGGCGCAAACCCGTCTTGCCAGTCCCTAGTGAGTCCGAAGCCAGTGGGAGAGAGAGAGAGAGAGAGAGTTGCCAGTGAGAAGTGGATTAGACCAAACCGCCACACAGCAAGCCATCGAGAGGGGTAAAGAGGCGCGTCAGCCGAGTGTGCCATGTCTGGCATCTCTGGGCGTCATCGTGCAAAGTTCACACTTTGGAGAGATCAGAGACGAAACGAGATGAAAGATTGCAAGTGGGTGTGAAACGAAGTCTCCGGTGTATCGAGCGCTCGCGTGCGTGCAAACAATGGGCCCAGCGCGCGAGACGTCGCCACTGGTAGAATAAGGCGGGAATTTAATTAATTAAACACAAAAGTGAATAGAGTTCCAAATGGAACAGCATCCATTTGGCACCAGTAGAGTGAGAGAGAGAGAGAGGAGAGAAAGAGCAAAGACAACCAGCAAAAGAAAGTGATAACCGGAGACAATAAATCATCCAGCTTATTTTGTCGCTACCACCACCGTCATCAACATCATCCTCAGCCCGAGCCGTCCTGGTGATTCGACTCGAGCTCATAACTAGACTACACTAGCACCCAACTTTGTTTGACTGTTTCTCTGTGTATGTGTGTGTGTATGTGGCAACACGACTCAATTAGACCAAGTGGAGCCGTCGAGCTGCATCCGGAGACGCAGCGGGCTCATGTCAACTGCTGGGCAAAGGATTAGAATTTGAAGATCATAGCGACGAAAGGGACTAGGGCAAGAAACGGGCGGATGGCATCGCACTGCTGCTGGCATCGAGAGGCAATCAGAGCCACCAGCTGCCGATGGGAGTGCGATGCAATTTGTTCCCGCCAGTCAGCCCACCAGTGGCCCAATCGAGGTGCCAGCCAGTCAGTCCCTAAGCCTTGCCTTATCACTGGCACGCACTCCACGCCAGGTTCAGTCCAGCTTTCTCTTTCTCTCACCCTCACGGCAAGGGTATTTTTAATTTTTACATATTTCGCTTAGCGCGAACGTCTCGGAGAATGCCTTCTTTTTCACTCTCTCCCTCTCCTTCCACTCTGGCTCTGCAATCATAATCAAGTTTGGATGTCAAAACATCATAAATCAAACTGTGCCAAATAAAGTGCCAGCCTAATCTGGCCATGTCAAGAAGATGGAGTAGGGGAGTTCGGGCCTAGAAGAACCTAGGGTGCAAGAAAAGAAAGTGAATGAACGAATCAAGCAACAACCAAGGAAAGAATGGCAAAATGCCACAAGATGGCTTTTAATTCGATTCCCATTTGCAAGCTCACTACATCTGCACTCTTTCTTCACCGCCACACGATTCTCGAGATCGGCTAATTGAAATCCATATTTTTTAAAATAAAAAAGAAAAGACCTCCCAAAAGCAATCCTTCATCACCAGCAATTTTTCTTAAAATCAAAAAGCACTTTACACATTTCATATCACACTCACACCACACACACACTTCAACCGTGTATTTCTATCATCATTAATTTGATCGAAGAGAGTGTGAGAGCGCGAGCTGGATTGGGTTGTCCAAACGCACAAGCACGCTGTGGCACGCTGAGAGCTTAACACCCAGCCCAAAGTGATAAATGTCGCTTTGGGTGCTGGCTGCTCGAGGTGCTGGGCAAAGCCGATTCCAAAGGATTCTGACGCATTCGATGCCGACTGTTTCTCTCTCTCTCTCTCTCTCTCTCTCTCTGCACTATAATTTAAGCTGACTCAAATCACAACAACATCAACTAGAAGAGGAACAAACGAACAGATAGTCAAAGGAAGACAACAAGCAGCAAAGGGAGCAAGCAAGCGAGGTTCCATTTAGTGCCAGTGGTGCGGCAGTAGCGCCATTCGAGACACAGCACGTAATGATACGTTTGGAAGCGAGCGGAGTGGAGAATGCGACGTGGCACAGTGATGATTCCCACTCGGTCCACCGTGCCGGGCGTGGGGGCCATCGCACCAGGCAATCGGTAATTGTAGAGTGTGGTGACGAGCCTCACTGTGAAACGCCGAGATGGCGATTCGACCAGTAAGTTGACTCGCAAGCCCAGAGTCAAGTCAGACTCTAGTGCGCGCCATCATTAGCCTCAGTGACGCGCACACACTTTACCCCAAATGGCCAAATCACACACACACACACACCACGAGACAAGTGGAAAGTGAAAGAGAATGTACTGAAACTAGCAGAGTTTGTCTGTCTCTGTCTGGTCTGTGTAGTACCCGAGAAGAAAGACAAAGTAAATTCGGTTGGCACCATGCCATTGCTCGGCAAGATTGGTTTGTCGTCCGGGTGGCGATGGTGTTGGCCACAGTGGCGCTAACCTGTCAAAACCAATGGTGCTGGGTGGTAGGTGCCCGACTGGCCACCTCGCCGTGCCATCCACATCACAAGATAAATGAACCCAAGAATCGAACTCACGCTCCTCGTGTCCCCATGCAAGCCATACTTGACACACTGACCAGTCCCCATAGTGGTCACTGTTCAAACATGCCAGAGTACTACAGTATATTTATGAGTTTAGAAAGCTGAAGTTAAGAAGAGAGTGATGGTGCAAAGAAAAGGAAACTATTTGACAAAACTTTTCAAATTGTTTAATACTTAGCAAAACTTTTATAAAATACCATTAATACAACTCACGTAGGTTGCATAAATCAAATCAGTTGGAAGCGATTCAATGCTTCAGATACTTTGTAATGTTAAGGTGGTGAAGTGCCATCTAGTGACAAATGCGTGAGTTAAAGACCAAGCGTATCACGTAGGATAGAAAAGTTGAAAGTAATGCAATTGCAATCTATCACACCGTGCTGCTGCCCTCGGCACTCTCTCATGACCAGCTGCCAGGCTAGGCTTAAGAATAATGGGTTTAATTTTAAAAAAATACAACTAAACTAAATCAAATCAGATGACGACACAAAATAAATGGAGAAAAAAAATAATCGCACACTAGTAGAACTTGGCAAACAACAAAGTGCTTAAACAAGAATACAGCAACGTAAAACAACGCAGGGCCAAGAAACAATGTAAAGAATCTAAGAAGCACAGGAATGTGCTTGGTCAAATGGGAAAATTATAAATTGCCTCGTTGGTGCCCTTTGGCCGCGCCGTGTATGTCTACAGATAACCGTGTGTGTGCCAGTGAGTTAGCGAATGAATGAGAAAAAGTCTCACGGTAACCGTTTTTGTTTGTTTGTTCAAAAACTATTTAAAATTGATACTAAACGAACCCAAGAACTGGCGAGAAGAAGATAAAAGCTCGCCTCTAGTGACTCGAGATGAGTGTGTGGCTGTGATGCAAGCACACATCAATCTGCATTTCGACGTAGCTGCGGTGCTGCGCCAGTTGAATCGCACTCCACCGATTCCATTGGGTCCCCACCAAATGGGCCACTACCACATTCGATTCAAATGAATATAAATAACACACTAAGAGAGTGAAGCATGAAAAAAGAGAATGAAGTAATAAGAATACCGTAAAGGAATATCTCTCCATTCTTGCAGCACAGACACACACTTTTAAAGTTTTTCGAGTAATTTCTTCATTAGCCGATTTTCGAACTTTTCCACCACCATCTCTCATTTGACTAACTTCTTCCCTCTCACATTTGAAGTGAAAGTCAATCTCACTTTTGGCACACACACACACACACACTAAAAGTCTTCTTAAACAAACTGTTAACAATTTAAAATTTGCACCAAGACTGCTCATTAGCATCCATCACTAGTTCTTGATTGGTTAATCGTACTGCCAGTGGCACTCGAGTCAATCTGCAATACCTATGCCACCAAAGAGATACATCGTTCGAAACGTCCCACTCAGGTTTCACGACTTCCCTCTCATCGTCAGCTTGCTACAGGCAGTGCAGCAGATACGCATATACAAACAGCAAAATAAATAAAACAAAATTTTTGAAAATTTTCATTTTTTCTCTCATCTCCTGTCATGTAGCATTTGCACGAATGATAATGTAACCGAGGTAGAAGCCAGTAGGCAGACAGAAGAGATGGTGAGAGAGTGAGTGATACCAATTTAGTGAAATGCCTCGCGGCGATCGGAATGAATCAAACTGAGCCCAGGACAAAATGGAAGGGCGCCAAAGCAAGCCTAGCCTAGACATCAATGCCCGCTCGGTAATTACAGCACCCGCCCGCTCAGATGAATTGCACTGTCTGCCAATGATGCATAGGGACACGCGCGTCCGAATCGGCCATAATCGAATTATGGCAAAGCCCAGCATCAAGCAATCCTCTCTCTCTCTCTCTCTCAGCTGTCCAAGCCGAGAATGCCCGAGCCAAGGTTAACGCATGGCGACAGAGCAGAAAACAATGAAGGAGACAGCGCTAATCTCGCCCACCACCGAAGCGAAGCTGCCCATACCACACCACTGAGACGATCAAATGATATTCAAATTGGCCAAACAGCAAGACAGATGAGACCAAACGCAATGAGATCGAGAAATGCGCCAACAAAGCGGACAGCACACAAACACACACACACAAGACAAAATGCGATGCAGGGAAGCGAGCGAAAGGCGAAACAAAAGCTCGGCCAAGCGATCGCGTTTGCGGTTGTAACAGATCACCAGCCACCAATGTCTTCGCCATCCTCGAGCCAAATCGTCTAACCAAATGGAGATGAGACTCTTTCTCGTTCGTTCTCGCAGAAGCTTTTTCTTGGCTCACTTGCCCGCCTCTTTCCAATTCATGATGAAGCAGACGGAAAAGAAGAAAAGCAAAGAATTGAATTAAAGAGTAAAAAATCAGAATGGTAAATAAGCTTGGCGAATCGGCGAAGCACTTGAACACAGTGAAATAAAGGGAAACAGAGTCGCCAGTGGCATGGATGGATGGATTGCAGCACTGTTGCCTGGGTGGATGAACCAGTCGGCAGCAGTATGGCTTTTCCATAACGCCGTCGACTGATTTGCATAAACTGTCTCGGGAGCCTGGGCTCATAGTGTGGCAACACACACATTCACATTTGAGTTTGTTGGCGACAGATATAGAGAAAGCGAGAGTGAGCATCACGGCAAAATGCAAATCATCTTAAATTAAATTAATAATTTTATTTGGTGATATCGCACGAGCTAGTGTGTGTGGGCCAAATTGACACGACAAGTCCATGTGAGGCTAGGTCCCGAGCGGCGGGAAGTGAGCAACCATCTAGTCTCTGAAATCGAGATCATAACCACATTTAAGCTAAAGACCGAAATGTACTTTGGCAATAAAAACAATCTATCAAGAGATCTCTCGGAAGTTAAAACTTTTAAAAATTAAGCAAAACGGCAACTTCTGCAAAACAGCATTTATTAAGACTTTTCCTTCCTTTAAGTTGGCGTATCTACCTGTTGATAGACCAGAGAAAACTAAATTAGCACTGAAGCTAAAGCTAAGCACTCGGTGATTTATTACAGATACACACTAAAAATAAAAATTCGCAAAATCCTGAATTGCTAGTGCTCCAGAGATTTTACAAATTGTAAAATTTGTAATTTTTAGGTTCTAAATGCTTTAGAAATTTAAAACTCACAAAATCAAACGTTTAATTTTATGTAGAATTCACCAATTCACAACTTTAAAATACGCAAATGGACATTTTAGGTTCAAAAGTAAACGCAAGAACCATTAACGAAGCAAAATATAATAAAATCATACATCGAAAATGATGATTTGCGACACTTTGCCTTTGGACATTATCGGAACGTGTAGCCTACAATTGAGTTAATAATTATAGTTAATCAAATCGAATGTTTAATAATTATCTCACTCAGGTAATGGCTCACAGCGACGCTCAATTTGACCGGATTCAAGCATTTCTAAGCAGTCAATTCGCTATGTGATTGTGAACGTGCCTAACAACGAGTACGAGCCATTAAATCATCGAGGTGAATTCCAACTTAGCAGTACTCGTTTGGTGAAAATGGTACACGGTGCGCGCTACACAGCCTCTCTCTCTCTCTCTCTCGCTCGTCGTCATCTTCGTTCCTAACTAAACGTATAATTTAATTTAAATACGCAACATTAAATCGAATATCGATTACAAAGGAAAGAGAAAGAGAGAGAGAAAAAGAGAGAGAGAGAGAGAAAGAGAGAGCGAGATGAGTAGTCTCCACTCTGCCAAACTGGCTGGCTAGCCCGCCAAGACAAATGAAGCAACCAAGGGCCTAATTCAATAATCTCTATCTCCAACCACATTTGAGCAAAGACCAAGTCAACAGTGGTGCTCAACGAGCTCCATTTATCCATCGCTTTGAAGAGAAAACAGAGACCAACTTTTCACCATCAGTCTTAATGACACTGTACCCATTGATGAGTGTGACCATAAAATCTCAAAGATCCTCGTTTGGTGTGTACGGACAGTTTGAGCAAACTCTTCGCAACGACAGCTCGTTACTCTCATTATTGCCCATTTTCAATACACATTCAACGACTCAACCACACGTGAGTCATATCATAACACCAAGCAATAAACAAAGAACAGACAAAACCGAAACATAAATCTTTCAATTTAGTAGTGACACCACAACACTACCAACCAAAAACCAAGCTTCTGCGTGTGTAAAACGATGCTCAATTTACACTGATTTCTTCGCCTCATTTCGTCCCGTCTACTATTTTATTATAGCTACTAAGAATGAGAAAAGTTATGAAGCTTGACATATTTTCATGTGATGATTTTAGTGAATGATAATCACTCAACGAATGCGACATGAGTCCTACATGAATAAACCATCGCGACTGGCTTTTCAAGAGATTGATGTTTAGAATAGTTTTTGGGAATTCAACTTAGACCTGTTCTACACACTCATAGACACACTCTCGCTCTCTCACATAGAGACACACTGCAATCACGGTAATGGCCGCCATCGGAGGGCCAAAACTTTGGTAATTTGTTGCGGAAATCAAACATGGACTTAACGGGGGAGACGAGAGCCACCGACCGAGCAGCTGCTCGCGACGGACGGAAGCCATCGGCACTAACCGCAATCAAAAGTTTGCACCCCCTCTCAACTGGCCAGCGTGTGGTCCAACCCACTCTTTGCTCCATCTCACAGCTCCTTCGGTTGGCAGTCACTCACTACCGAAGCTGAATTTTTCTGTTCAATTAATTTGAAAATATTTCAAATTAAACACCCACCCGAGCGTCATGTCTGTGTGTGTGTGTGTGTGTGTCGGTGTGTGGTGCCAAAGCGACTTACAAGTCGATCGAAGAGAGTGAGTTAAACAGAAAGAAGACGATGAGAGAGAAGGGAGCGAGTTGATCATCATCAGGCGCGCGTGCACGCCAGATTACCACTACAGAGAGTGAGAGAGCGAGCCGAACGCGCGCAAGCGAGAGAAACGAGTAAATTAAAGTCCGCCGAGGAGACAATGGAAAGTGGGCCCAGGGAATGGGACCCGTGGATCGATGCACCACTGCGCCCGGGTCAGCTCAACCAGCCAGCAAGGGTGACATTAGAGCCAAGCGGGCCCAATTGCCACTTACCAGCCTAGCCAAATTAGACTCTCGGTTAAAAATCACATACTCAGAGAGAGAGAGAGAGAGAGAGAGAGAGAGAGAACTCTCGAGATGCATTGGCTACTGGTGGAAGACAATTGGCATGGCACGATCGAATAAAGTGGCACACCAGAGATGCATTGGCTTCGACGAAAGAATTTGGAAAGTAGAATCAAATTTGCATTTGCCAGATTGCTGCTCGAACTTCGATTGCACCACTTAATGACTTTGATGATTTGCCACCCGCTTTTGCAAAACCCAAACCAACCAACTCTAGATACACACATACACACACAGTAGATTCAGATAACTTTATAATAAGAATTTTTGCCTCTAAACTAAGATATTGAAAAAAACGAATGAAGATAAAAGAACTAAGTCTAATTCCAATTCTATAAAAAAAGTTTTATAGAAAATTCGACCAACTTTGTCGTTAGTAAGTGAGGTGAAGCATTGGTGTGGCCAATGAATTCCAATCAAGTTTGGTAACAAAAAAGTAAAGTAATCCTTCAATGAACTGAAAGAATCGTATTGTGTTGACAATGCCAAAGCGAAGACAATTAGAAAGTTTGAAATGGCAAATTAGAGAAAATGGGGGAAGAGCAAATCATGGTTGCGGTGAGACAGAGAGAAAAGGGAGAAGATGAAGAAAATGAAAAACGCTCGCAAACTGATTCGGGTGAGGATCGTGTCAGGCTCGCTGTCATGCTCAATCATTGGCAGTGATGATGGTGTCGTGCCACCGAGGCGAGATAGGGGCAGATTAGTCCCAAGCCAGACAAAAGCGAGACTTGCCAAGAATGAACGAGATTGGCAGACGAATTAAATTGTTTGCAAATGGTGCACCCAGTGAGAGAGAGAGAGAGAGACGAGGACAGACCAGAAACCAGAAGACGAGGAGCAAGTTCGAGCTTTAGCGATGAGCCCAGTGGGCCGGCAGCAGCAGCAGCAGCCGTGCCAAGTCGACGTGACAGGCCAGGCTGGTTTGGCTGTAGCAATCACTGGTTGGTGATCGATCGCCGCTCGATTGTCGCCCAAGCTCACTCTCGGCTGCCTAGTACTCCCGATGATCAGGTTAAGCCATTGAAGCGAGCAAATGGACCACACAATCGGGCACCGCCACTGCCAGGACGCAAGCTTTTCAGTGTGGGTTAAAAATATAAAAAAATCTCCAAGCCAGTGAAGTCAGGCAAGTAGGCCAACCACCGCGGCGAATATCAATTGCTAGTGGTCGACAGAGCGGCGACGGCGGCTCCAGTCCAGTAATTCTATTAGGACCAACGCGAGCACAAGATATATCATTCATCAACTTTATTCATAAGATTTCGCGGCCTTTCGCGCTCGATTCTTTTGATTTAAAGGAGTTGGGTGATTGTCGAAGAAGGAGAAGAAAAAGTTCAAGCAGAAAAACGGAATAAAAAATGAAATTAATTCTTGATGAGGGTGAGAAGAAAAAAGGAAAGAAGGTTTAATCGTTCCAAGCACGCAACGAATCGAACTCACGAACCAAGCCAACCAGTGAATTTGATTGATTAATTCTATTACTTGGCTCATGCTCACTATCTGTTTGACTGGGGCGATGAATAATTTCAAGCACTTGAGCACGATTAATCTATCGAGGGAGGATTGAGGCAACAAAGTCAATTAGTGGAAAACCAGGGTGACATCAAGCTGGCTCAGTGACGCCCAACGAGCCCCCTTTCCAATGGCTCCCGTCCACCATCAAGTCGATTCACCCCAAAGACGCATCACACCAAATAGGATGGGTGAAGCAAATGATTTTTCCTCGACTATAAAGGTCAAGATGAACCAAGTTCCCTTAATTCGGGTGACAAATTGGGTGATGAGTGGATGAGCGCAATGAGATGGATGTTGTGCTAACTTTAAAAAGTGACGATCAGTGGCCGATTCAAGCCGACAGCTGCTGCTGTGTGTGTGTGTGTTTGGGTGCATCGACGTCAGGCTCGGTGTCAGACGTCGAGAGGTTAAGACAGTGCCGAGCCGGATCATTAATCATCGAGCCCGAGTGACGTCGCCAGTCTCGGCTCGTGCGCTAATCAATGTGTGCAAGACAATGTGTGGCTTGCCTGAGCTGGGTGCTTGCTTGGCAGACTCGGCTCTACTCGAGGCCCTGGCGTGGCACTGGCCCACTATCGATCAGACTGGTCATATCGAGGCGAGCCATCGGGCCCTGGCAGTGATTTATCGCGTCCCCTCCACGCCACCACTGTGCCCGCACCACCAGTGTCGACCAGTGAAGGCGCCACCACTTGGCGACACCACCAAGCAACGGCCACAAGCACCGATGCCACCAAGCTCTAGCACCAGAGACTCCACAGAAAGCAACCAAAATCAATTTAAATTCTTTAACGCCTTGACTTTTGTTTTTTGAAAGAAATAGAACCAACGAGGAGGTGAGAATGAAAGAGCATATAAAGCTCATTCTTTTTTTCTTGCACTGGCACAAAAACTAAATTAAGCGAGAGGCAAAATAATTGCCACTCATTAACAGTCAACCCTCCACCCGTCTGAAACAGAAAGAGAGAGAGAGAGAGAACCAAGTATAAAAGTCACACCAGGAAAAAATGTAAAGTGGCCCCCAGTGCAAAGCCAACCCTCTTTATCAACGGTATGTTTTGTGTGTGTAGAGAATCTAATAATTATTACACACTAAATGAAGCTACTTTTGCCATGTAAACGAAAAAGAGACTTGAGATTCAACTAAATTTATCTGACATAAACAAGTAGAACAATATAAGTAAGAAATTTTATTTAAAAAGTTGAGACTTGTAAGAGTTAACTTGAGAGATTGAGCATTTGGAAGGTAGTTAGGAGACGACAAATCAGTGGGAAGTGCAACGGTAGAGTTTGTCTGTGTCCCCACCGACAACTCCATTTGTGTATAAATGGCGAGCAAATTGATTGTGCGCCATCGTAATCTATTAGTGCAACGAGAAAAGTCAGTAATTAAAACAAGTCTCTGTCACCGAGTGCCGAGGCCGTGTGTGTCAGGTGTCGGGTGGAGGAGCAAACACTCTTGCGAGCATCACTCCCCAGTCACTGATGCTCTCTCTCTCTCACTGTCATAAAGCATTAGCCGTAATTAAGAATCGCTACAACAACAAACATAGCAAAAAGAGAAAAGAGAGCTTAGATAGCGCGAGCCAGTGCGCGCGTGATACAAAGACAATGGCACTAATGACTGGCAGGCCTGATAGGTTGGCAGTCGCGTTCACGCTTCGATGCTCCATCTGGAACCTCCGAATACACTAGCAAGTGAGTTAAACTAAGAGTGAGAGTGAGAGAGAGAAGGAATCTAAGCACACAAGAGACTGAAAGTTGGATGTTACAGTAGAACTCTAGGTTTGTTGCAAATAACACAACAATCACAATTCAACTCAGAATGGCAAGTCGAACCAGACAGCAAGTCAACAGGCATGCTCGAACCAGAGTTAACCTTGGTCTAGTGTGGCAAGTCAAACATTTGAAAGGCATCAACCATGCTACATACAAATGATACACACACCAAGCGGAATTAATTAAATTTGCCCTTTTAATGCCCAGAATGCCTAAAATTTTGGCGTGGAAGAGAGAGAGAGAGAGAGAGAGAGAGAGAAAGAAAGAGAAAATGTTCATGCGAGAAGAAATGAGTGACACTGCCCCGGAACCACCAAAGATTTGAGACGCTTGTCTGAGACCGAACTGGCGTCGATCCACCAATCAAGCCTTCGCCTTCGCTGTTTCGTTTCAGCCTTGGATCGATATCTCAATTAATTAATACCATTACTGACTGCATTGATTCGGTTCCATTTGCCTAAGTAAACAGTGGAGCGGCCAAATGGCTTCCGGTAAAAGAGTGAAAAGTAAAAGTGAGAGTTGATTGGTGAGTGAATCGATCGAAATGTGCCTAGTGGTCAGTGGCGCCTGCAAACCAGATTTCTCTTTGCGTACCACACCTACCGAGGTGTGATGTGTTCTCTTGCAAATCAACACATGTGTTGTGTAATCTGTCATCGTACACCCAAAGTAACCCGATCCGTGATAGATCAACATGGTTGAGTATGACATTGAGCCATGGGAAAGCAGTGGGAGAGCAAGGACGTAATCAGTTTGGCGTCAAGCATCAACCATTAGAGGTCGGGGCCAATCTGTCCCTGGTTTGCCCCCTTGCCACACCACCAGGCGAACCAAGCAAAGCATCGAGGCAGCAACACCATTACCGCGGCAGTGGGCTTCCCTTTGCCATTTGCCCAAATAGGAGAGAAAATATTCATTTAACGAGATTGAATGAGCCAGAGTGTTCGCGAGAGACTAAGCAAATGATAATAGTTAGCGGCAGGCCCGGCGAGAATGAGATAGCCCAAAACTCGTGCATGGCAAAGAGAGAAAGAGAGAAACCGGCTCGCGATAGATGATGCAGCTGGTAGCCACCATGCTGGCTCGTCCTCGCTGCCTAAATGGAGCATCCAGGCAGGCATGGAGCAATGACAAATTGAAATTCTTGCCTGTCATTAAGGCCACACCACACAGAGATACAGAGAGACACCATCGCCACCCATCCAAAGTACAAGAACCACCAAAATTGAGCGACAAAACAAAGCATGGAAGACAGAGAAAGCTAAGCAAACAAAGAGTGTGGCTGGCTTGGTGGTATGACAAGTGGGAGGACCGAGGAACCACCAGCCAACCAGCCCGTCTCTCCATCTGGGCCACCTCGGAATGTGCAATGAGACAAATTAATGATAAACAAGCGGCAGAGAGAGAGAGAGAGAGAGAGAGCCAGTATCGGAATGATTGATCTGGGAATTGGCACCGCTTGTGGTGGTTAGTGTACCGCGACCGCCCACACTAGCATCCAAGTCAACTTTCACTCGACTCCTTTCTAACTTTCCTTTGACCTTTCCAAGAATGCCTCAGGAGCAACTCGAGATTACATTGTGCGAAATATGTTTAGAACACTTGTTTACCACATCGAAAACATCCCAGACTTAATTTCAGTCTTAATATTTCATATAAATATCCTCAAAATCACAATAATTTAAGTTAAGCGAATAAATAAACAAAAAACGATGTAAGCAGGGAGAGCTAGCGTAACCAATTTGACCATGCAAATCTAGTTTAATCTAGCAAGCTAGATAAGCCACAAGAAACGTTAGATGCGATGGCAGACTCACTCTCGACTTGATTGTTTCAAGCCATATCCCTTGTTTTGGTGGCTGGTTAGGAAAGGCCAAATTAAAGTGCATTGCGAGTCAAGTTTTTCCACCCGCACGCATTCCAAGCCTTTTTTGGCTCGGCCAATAACAAATGATATTCTCTCGCTCTCCACTGGTCTGTCCGCCTTCCATATCTCACCAGTCAGATTCTAGTCGAAGGCAGCGAAACTATTTAATTAAACGATTCTACGCAGCACACAAGCTAGTTGCCCAGCCAGATGTGTGTCTGTGCTGGCCAAAGTGGGTAAAGCCTGTCGGTGACTTTCCACCAACTCCATTTGTCGAGCAAATAATTTGTTATGGGTTGTTGCCGATGCCATGCTGCCAGCGTGTTGTCGTTGTCGAGTTTCTTAAAAATTTAACTTGACTCAAGTCGCCTCGTTTGCTTTCTCATTCTCATTTTCTCCCTCTCCCTCGCCCAATTTTCTACTTGTTTTGTTGTTCTAATCCATTAACTGATTATCGATTAATTTCTTGGCTCCGGCTGTGACTCACAACTCTCGCAAGCTTGTTTGTCCATCCGACATCGTCGTCTTCGCTGTCTTCGTCGTTGGTGGCACACACACACTGTCAAATCTGGTTGTCCGGACCAAAACGACGATCTAGTGGCAATAGCTCAACACGGGCTGCCATTGTCTCTCTCTCTCTCTCTCTCACTCTGTTGTGACATTCTAATTAGATTAACATTCCATTTGTCCTCCCCCTCGCCGGCACTCTCCCCTCCTCACTCGCCCTTCCGTTCTCTCTCTCTCTCTCTCTGTCGGTTGTGTTTGCTCGCGTCGGCGATATCGGTGGCTTGCCACCAGTGCCACTCTAGTGTCGTCTCTGTTTGGCTTGGCACCATCACCACTAACCAACCAAACCCGAAGTTTCACCCCCCTCTTTTCCCCCTCTCCTCGTCATCTTTTGTTTGTTTTTCAACAAGACTTTCATTGGGTAATTTTCTGTGGTTTCTCTCTCTCTCTCTCTCTCTCTCTCTTTAAGTCTCTGTCGGATAAATCCTAATTCGGTTTCAGTTGAAATCGAAATAACCAACCAGCTTGGGTAGTAGGATTAATGTGGATTTGTTGGTTGTGCACAAAGTCACAACACAACACAACAACAAAGAACATGCATTACACTCAAACATGTCAGGTGACAAAGGTCATCGTGACAGAGATGAGAAGTCATTTCATTCCAATGTTTCATTTGAACCAAAATTTTAAACCAAACACGTCTTATAAGTAGTAATTGACTCATTGGGTTGTTTCGTTTTGAATTGATTTCGTAACAACTTGTCTTGTCTATGTTTGAGCTTCTTGCTCGATATACAAAGTCGTTTCGAGTAGCTTATCATCATAGCACGACTCAAGTTTCGTCTCACTCTGATTGCAACATTCTCGAGCCTAATAAGTAAAAGGGAGAAAAACAGAGAAATAGAAAGAAATTGTTCCACAGTGCCAGTATAAAAAACTGCAATATCAAACCAACATCACCTAAACAGCCCGAAAAAAGTATACAAAAAAGTAGAGTGTATGAGTGAATGACAAAACAAGCACAAAAGGCACGAAATCTGACTTGCAGATTCCTCTGACAATTCTCCAAATAGACTATAACAAGCTTGGCAGAGAAAATCCTAGCTTTACTCTAGGCACAAAAAAGGTATTATCGGAAGAAAAAATATTTCTGTAGCACGACTTGTGCCTCAAATCTGGGTGCAACAAACAAATAAAAGTTTAAACGTAAAAAAACTATAAGAAATTATGGAATTTGAGATGAACATTGTTAGCCAACGCCTTAAGCAAAGCAAAATGGCACAGATAGCAGTTGCGAATGACTGTGATTTCTGAAAAAAATCGCAACACGAAGCAAAATATTGGCTGGTGAAGTGCCATCTCCGGTGCTGTCTGGCGGACTTCCCAAGGCCTGCAAAGTTAATTCATCCCGGTGTGGTCCTCTTTTCGTTTCTACCCCTCATTCTCCACATTCTCTCAACTTTGCTTGTCCATTCTCACTGATTTATTTTAGGAAAACCAGAAAAGAGCCATTTGGAAAGTTCTTGACACGCCAACAACAAAAAAGAAGATCGCTGGCCGGCAAGTGGAGTGTGGCAGGCCAGATGACTAACTGGGCCTGAGTCAATTGTGTGTGTTCTCTCTGGGCATCGTTCGCTTGCCATTGCCATCACTATCACCATTGCCATTGCCATCAGTGTCGTCATCATCATCATTGCTCGAGCGACAGGCGGCACCAGTGCAGAGTGCCTCCACACCAAATGGAATGTCATCGAAAGAGGAAGGGAGAGCACCAGAAGATCGAACATATTTCCTTAGTAGTTTTAATTAATTTAGCCTACAGTTTGCACGCGACTTGAGTGAGGTGAATCACTCTGCTAACAGTCAATCACTGTGACGAACCAAAAGAGTAGAAATGACATATCAACAACCTAGTGGGCGTGCACTGCTGTTTTCTCAAGCCAAGCTTTGTTTAGAATCAGATTTGAAGAAACATGGGGTTTGAAATCAAGTGTACTATGATTTCCAGTAGCGCGCTCAACTGAGTGACGAGCGTCATTGGCACTGCTAAGAGTGTCTTTCACCTCGGTGATGGAAGCGAGGCGTGCCTGTAGCAACATGGGCCAAGACTCGCCGTAACGACGGGAAGGGGCAGTCAGTGGGAAATATCGATTCCGGCACTGTGCTGGCAGCTTACAGTGAAACGCCATCAAGCTAAGACAAAGAGGCATTAATAATAATTTTTTATGTCTTTCACTCTGGTAGGATATTGAGAAGCAAACCCGAGTGGTGCGAGCTGGCGGGAGGGCGAGTCAGTGGCGAGCTTGTCGGATGCTGGTGGTGGTAGCACACCAGCTCACCACGCCAAGCTCGACTTGACTGGCCTCGAGCTGCCATTAGGTGCCAGCAGCGATCCTCAAGGAATGAGAAGACGAAAGGGCCGACCGGTCGTCCGACTAGGTCACAGATGTTGCCCTAACATTGCTCATCAGTCTCTGCCACGGTGAGCGAGTGCAAGCGGTGCCACCACTGGCAGGATTAGAATCCTTTCTCCAATAACAAAGTGTCATCGTTAATTTCGAGCGCGACATGCAAGCGAGCAGAGGCACGCGCCGATCCGAGCCACACACACACACCAGCCAACCAGCGATCAAGCCAGCTCACATACTCACCAGTCAAGCCAAATTGATTTGCAAGTGGAGCCTAATTGAAATCGATCGATTTCTATGTGTGCGCTTATGGAGAGAGAGAGAGAGAGAGAGAGAGAGAGAGATGCAGAGTACTCTGGAAGCTCCAAGGCCAACAGTGTAGCTAATCAATGGGCAGCACGAATTAGGCATCGACCAGAGCCGATCCAGTGGGCTCGCACTATGCAAATGGCCAGTGTGTGTTGTCATCGATCCAGTCACCAAGAGTAGTAGTGGTGTGATGACGCAACCTCTCTACGCGTTTCCAGTGTCAACACAACAATTTTGAACCCTAAATATCACTCAATATAAATCAGGGAAAAAGAGGAAAAGTACTTTATTTTACAACTAATGGCCGAGAGGTGAAGATCAAGGAGTTCCGTAAAGTATAAATAAAAATAAAAAAGAAAACCAACAAAAAATCTAAAGTTGGTAACAACTGAGAACTTTATTGCCACTATACAAGGTAACAAGTAAGTTTTTTACAATTTCAGGTAGATTTCGCAAGATCCACTCGTAATGATTAATGTTTCCCAAATCCCCTCCAACCACCACTCTCCGTGTATTAAACTTTGATTGAATGAGTCCACGTTTAGATCCAAAATAGCTCATTTTGGAAATCTTTCCATGTAGAAGAGAGAAAAGCAAACACACCACCACACCAAAAGTTAATATCGCCAGTACTCTCCATTCTTTCCACTTCTTCAATTTCGTGTTCTAAGTCAAACCAAACTTTATTGTCTCAAATATTTGACTAAACTTGGTACTAACAATTTATTTTCTGTCCGAACAAGAAACTTTGCCAAAGGCAAGGCGACACTTTGATCCGAAAGCAAAACAATCTTTTTCGACTTATGTAATCTAGAGGCACTGTTTAAAAAGCTGTTATGATTTTCAAATAGATGTTAAGAGAAGAAGTAAAGAGGAGTAAAGCGGGTTTTGGCTTTCTATTAGTAGGTCTATGTGTCTGTTTGTGGGAGAGGGGAGTGGCTGGGAAAGAGAGAGAGAGAGAGAGAGAGAGAGAGAGAGAGAGAAAGGAGAAACACTTGCAAGTGCTAAATCAAACTGGCAAACTCACGGGCCAATGTCAACACAAAAATCAATTCTCGAGTGACGAGTGATGTGACTAGTTGAGTTGTGCCGCGCTCACCCGTCGAGTCTACATGTGTCGCGACATCATCACACCACTAATCGTACTCATGTCTCTTTCAAAATCTCTCCCTCTCTCACGCACACTCTTTATGTCTCATTTTATCTCTCACTCTCTCCCACTTTCTTACTTTCTCTCAATCATTTTTTCCTCTCACCATCCTCTCTCTCTCTCTTTCATTGTCACCCCCTCTCAAAGTCCGTTATTAGCCATATTTCACGACACCCACTGCATCAAACTCTCTCTCCCTCTTTTCGGTTGAAATCAAAGGAGACACGAGAATGACGACAAAAAAGAAAAATTAAAATAAAAATTTGCCAACTCAGACCAGTGGGTGCCAGTGGTGACAGCAGAGAGTAAGAGAGAGAGAGAGAGAGAGAGAGAGAGAGAGAGAGAGAGA